>QFDX01003349.1:0-44540 GCA_003315875.1 Lactifluus piperatus | reverse complement strand
GAGAGGTTTGTGGATGTACCTAGGCAATGCGGGCGAGAGGTCGCTCTGGATATCGCCAAAATCGTCGTCACTGTCATGAGGAAGGGGATATCGATGAAATGTCCCGATCAACAGCAAGGAGTTGCATGACGGCGGCGAGTTGTTGACGACAGACCAGCTACGGATTCCTCTACCCCTGTCTCTCGTCCAAGCGCACCACCGGATCCACAACCATCACCCGAAACGCAAACAACCACCAGAACATATGCGCCCTATCCCACTCGCCCCCAAGATCTATCTACCATAGCTCAAAAATCACTCTGAACTCTCCTCCGTGTTGCGAGTCGAGGAAAACTGCGACGTCGACTGTGGGTTCTGTGCCGATACTGGACGAAAGAAGGACAGAGCGTAGCGTGGTTATTTCTAGAGCACCGGTGAGGTGGTGGGTTGTAACGATGTGGGTAGCGAGGCGTGAGGTAAGATTTTCCGTGTCATTTTCGGATGCCACTGCTGTTATGGAGGTATTCCGATCCTTGTCCGATTCCATGGTATCTGCGATATTGGACACGTTCGTTCTGTGTTGTGTGTGAGGGTTGGCACGTTGTTGAACACTGACTTGGACCAAAGAATATATACATATGTACTCATATATATCATAGCTGAACACACTATGTTGTTGAGTTCTGATAATGACGGGATGGCGCTCTCTGAGCCGTAAGATCCGTAACACGTAAGTAGGATTTCCAAAGCCGGTTGCAGACCACCTTTTAATTGCAAAAAAAAGACAAGCAGAAAGAAATAAAGAGAGTAAGCCTGAGGCCCAACGAAGCGCAGCAAAACAGGCCCTGTAAAGAGACAAAAATAAACTTGACATTGTTTGATTTAGTCAAGTGATACATGGATAGGACGGGCCCGCTTGCAGAACCCGGAGTGCGGACCGAGTCCGGCGGCTTCTCGAATCCCGTGTCAACTGTTTCAAGTCGTGGCTGTGTATGCGGATGTGAGGCTGTGCATTTACTGTACTTCCCTTGAGTTCTTCGCCGCTCTGCCTTTCCAATCATCATAAAGCATTTCAACATACAAACATATCCTCGCCTCTTCAATTTAATAATGTCTATGACACCATCAACATCAAACTTACGCCTTATCATCGATGCCGCCTTGGACGAGTACACAAAGCATACAGGGATAGACCTCACTCAGAATTCATTCGCTCGCAGGATCCAGCAATCAGATTCTCCAGATCATGTCATCAGACTATTCCAGGAGCGAGAAAACGAGTTCAAGGAATATCGAGATCGAAATCGGAAGCTGATCAATCTGCTCAAGCCAGCTGTGGGACTCCTTCATGCGCTCTCTGGTACCCTTGGCGAGGCGGTCAGCCTCGTGAGCTGTCCGAGCTTTCTTCCCTCACGATTTCTCATCGATTACCGCTGCAGGTTCCATTTTCGCCGTCAAAGGCAATATTCGTCGGAATTGATGTTCTCCTTGCAGTACGCACTTCCGTCATCATCTAATTCCGGATTCCCCTGATGTGAGTATTTCAGGCCGCTAGTGGTGTTAGTGCGAGTTATGATGCACTCGAAGATCTATTTGAATGCATCCAATGCTTTCTTCAACGCCTACATGTTTATACAGAAATTCCACCTACCCCTGCAATGACACATATGCTAGTCAAGATTATGGTGGAACTACTCTCGGTGCTCGCCCTAGCAACTAAGCAAATAAAGCAGGGTCGTTTCAGTAAGCAATCCCTTCATTATACATATTTCACGTATGATTGAACTCGCCACAGAGAAGTTCGCAAAGAAGCTATTGGGAGAGAGCGAGGTGGAATCTGTGCTGCAGAGGCTGGACCGTCTTACCCATGATGAGGCTCGCTTGGCCGTAGCCCAGACGCTCCAGGTGGTTCATGGTCTTATGAGTAACACAAGAGTAGTCATGGATGGTGCGTTTGGTTTCAGGGCTCCTTCGTGGAATCTCATATAATCATCGTTCTTAAAGATGGAAAGGCATCAATGGATGGCATCCAGAAGGCACTCGGTGTGTGAACTGTGCTCCCCCGAATCCTTATAGCCCAGTCTTACAGATTATGCTAGTCGACATGCAAGAGATAGCAAGTAAGATAAATTGGATGGAACGTTCGTCATCTGAACTGGTTAATGTTGATAACCGAGGCTGAAACTAGATTGAAGGCGACCAGTTACAAAGGAATGTTCGAAACTGGCTGTCTCCGCCAGATCCATCAACGAACCAGAACATCGCACGTAAAGCTCACCACACCGGCACTGCGGCGTGGTTCTTGCAAGACAGAGTATTCTCGGAGTGGTTAGAAAAAGGACCGCTTTTATGGATTCATGGAAAACGTATAATTCTCTCCACATCGCTTTATTCTTAATTTTGACGATGTTCTGGTATAATAGCCGGATCCGGGAAAAGCATACTTCTGTACGTCGTGCTCGATTATCCCATATCCAAATAATCCAATCCCTCATGATTCAATCAGCTCGGAAATTATCCACCACATTGAAGGCTTGCGCGCCGCCGGACTAGCTTCTATGGCTTATTATTATTTTGATTTCAGAGACGCGGAAAAGCAACACCGTCGAGGGTTATTGGCCTCTATCCTCTCCCAGCTCTCCGCACATTCTAATCCTTGTTATGAAATACTCTCCCGCTTGTATTCGCGACACAATAGCGGCACGCAACAGCCCGCCGAGGATACGCTTATTCAATCGCTAAAGGAAATGCTCGAACTTCCTCAACAGGGACCTATCTACATCATGATAGATGCGTTGGACGAATGCCCAAATATCTCCGGGATGCCAACAGCACGGGAAAGTGTACTCGAACTCTTTGAGGAGCTTGTCGAGCTGCAACTCCCAAATCTTCACATTTGTGTCATGAGCCGTCCCGAGTTCGATATCCGAACTGCCCTCCAACATTTGACAAGTTTTCGAGTGTCCCTTCATGAGGAAAGGGGACAACGACAGGACATCGTGGATTACATAACCAAGGTCGTTCGCTCGGACCGAAGGATGAGAAGATGGAGAGAACAGGATAGGCAACTGGTTATCAAAGTGCTCTCTGAGAAAGCGGATGGGATGTAAGTCACCACGATAATGATACCTGACTTGGGTTTACTTATTTCGTTAGGTTTCGCTGGGCGTACTGTCAGCTGGAGTTCCTGCGTCGGAATCTTCCTGCGAGTATCAAGGATGCCCTCGAGGAGTTACCCGAGACTTTGGATGAGACATACAGGCATGCGTTACTCTCCATCGACAAGGCAAAACGAGATTATGCCCAACGTCTCCTGAAATGTCTCACGGTATCGATTCGTCCCTTGCGCGTGGAGGAACTAGCGGAAGTTCTTGCAATACGATTCGAAGCCGGTGCGCTTCCTGAGTATGATGTTGGTTGGCGCGTAGGATACGATGCTGAGGAAGCTGTTCTCTCCGTTGGTTCAAGCTTAATATCGGTGGTCGAGATGAATGGCTCCAAAGTGGTTCAATTCTCTCATTTCTCTGTCAAGGAATTCTTGACATCCGATCACCTTATCTCAGGGGACGACCTTTCCGATTATCGGATTTTTCCTGGTCCTGCGCATACAATTCTTGCCAAGGCATGCCTGAGTATCCTGCTCAAGCTAGACGACCGCATCGACAAGACGACTATCGATAACTTTCCTTTGGCAACCTATGCTGCACAACATTGGGTCAGTCATGCCCAATTCGACAATGTATCGTCATATATACGAGATATGATGGAACGCCTGTTCGACCCATACAAACCTCATTTTTCAGCATGGGTTTGGGTATTCAATATCGATCGCCCCTGGCGACATCACATGTCGACGATGCATCCGACGCGTCCAGAGGCAGGGCCACTATACTATGCGGCATTATGTGGGCTCTATGACCTTATCAAGCATCTTATCCTCGCTCGCCCTTGTGATGTAAACACAAGGGGTGGTCATCGAATGAGTCCACTGCACGCCGCCTTAGCAACGGGAAATATGAATGTCGCATTGTTGCTGCTGCAGCATGGCGCTGAAGTGGATGTCCAAGATTCTTTTGGCAGAACTCCTCTGTTCGTGGCATCGCGAGGTGGAAAAGTCGATATCGTACGGTTCCTCCTAGAAAATAATGTTGATGTCAACGCACGGGCCAAGGGCAGTACGACTGCACTCCATTCCGCCTCCTGCTATGGATTTCTCACAACTGTCAGTCTGCTACTCGAGCATGGCGCAATTGTAGACTCTCGGGACGAGCAAGGCGGGACCCCTTTGCACAGCGCATCAAATGGTGGGCACCTCGATGTTGTGCGACTGCTAGTTCATGCTGGCGCGGCCCTGGAGGCCAGGAATATGATGCAGGTGACACCGTTGGCCGCGGCGTCTGGCGATGGCCACGTCGAGGTTGCACACTTCCTAATTGAGCAAGGTGCAGATGTGAATTCCCGGTCCGCGGGAGGCTGGAGTCCGTTGCATCTCGCGGCAGCATACGGACATCTTGACGTCACATTACTGCTTCTAGACTGCAACGTAGACGTGAACGTACACATAGATGATCACAGGACCGCGCTACATCTTGCATCAGACGATGGACACCTCGAAATCGTAAAGTTGCTTGTCCAACGTGGTGCAACAGTCGATATGACAGACGATGATGAACGAACCCCCTTGCATTACGCCTCAAAGAGCGGCCACCTCGAGATCTCACGCTTTTTAGTCACGAACGGTGCAAATATATCTTCCCTGGCCAGTAAGGACTGTGCTCCCTTCCACCTCGCGTCAGATAATGGGCACCTTCAAGTCGTGGAGTTCCTACATCGATCTGGTGTCAATGTCGACGTTCGGAATAGACTTGGGCAGACCTCATTGGATCTCGCATCTGACAGTGGGAAGTCTGACGTTGTTCGATTCTTAATCGACCATGGCGCTGATGTCAAGACCAGGGACAGCCAGGGTTGGAATCCATTGCACATCGCATCACAAAATGGACATCTGGATGTGGTGCGACTGCTACTTGGTGTTGGTGCAGCAGTTGATATGCGGAATGGGTCACTTCAGACACCTTTGACCTTGGCTTCGATGAAGGGGCAAGTTGAAGTTTGTCGCTTCCTGATCGACCAAGGTGCAAATGTAAATTCCCGGGACAAGGACAATTGGGTTCCGCTACACTTCGCGTCACGTAATGGATACCTTGACATCATAACATTGTTGCTAGACTATGGTGTAGATGTGAACGTACAGGAAGACAAGCTTCGCACTCCATTGCATCTGGCTTCGAGTAATGGGCATATCGAGGTTGCACGGTTGCTTCTCGAACGTGGAGCAACTGTCGACTCTCGGAACGACAAGGAGAGAACGCCACTTCACTTGGCTGCTGACAAAGGGAGATTCAAGCTGGTACACTTTCTCCTCGCGTCAGGAGCAAATGTGCATGCTATCGATAACAATGGCTCGGCAGCGTTACATAAAGCATCATCGCGTGGACATCTTAACATTGCGAAGTTGCTGCTTGGGCGAGGTGCTGACATTGACTCGAGAAATCACAATAATCAAACTGCGGCAGACTTGGCGTCAGACTATAGCCAAGGCGACGTTGCAAGCTTCCTAGCTGATTTCATGGCGGATGAAGTTATTCGAGACAAGATATACTCAAACACATTCGACACGATATCACAGAATGGCGATGATGAGGATGGTGAGGAACTGATGTCACTGCACAAAGCCGTGGAAGATGGCCAAATAAGGATTGTGCAGTCGCTCCTTGCACGGGGCGCCGATGTCGATGCACGTAATATATATCAAGAAACTTCGCTGGGCGTCGCATCGAGCAAGGGGAAACTGGATATTGTGCGCTTACTTTTCGATCACGGCGCAGAGGTGGATTCTCGGGATGGCTTTGGGTGGACTCCGTTACACAAGGCATCGCGACTTGGTCATGTCGAAGTCACGCGATTTTTAATTGAGCGGGGCGCGGATGTGAACGCCAGGGAACAAGAGAATTGGACTCCCCTCCATTTATCAGCATCCTACACACATACCGAAATTGTGGAACTTCTCCTTGCACGTGGAGCAAATCCCCAGTATCGGCTCAGTGACGGTCGAACTGCATTAATTCTAACGGGGTCTCGGAAGATCAGGGAGTTGCTCAGGGAGCACGGCGCAAGATGAGGATAGTACCTAAGGTTCGAGGAATCGTTACATAGACACGAAAACGAGCACTAATTGGCTCATTGATTTCAGCGTATTATGGTGATACTGAGTAAGGCCGTGTCGCTATACGGCTAGTGATAAATTCATGCCTGCCGTTTTGTCGATTGTCAGATGTTCACTGGAAATGATATTTCTTGTGGACACAGCTGAAACTAGTTTGTATTGTTACAATAAATGAAGCTGGGATAGTGGTTAGTGAGAGAGGTGTGATGTCTAGAGAGCAATATTCGTGCTGCTAATGGAAGTCGTCGGGGTGAAACTCGATGTCAAGATATACTGCCTTCGTTTTGGTGCTCTTTATCTGAGAGTTCAAGCGTTTAGTGACTAGTGCCGGCCTCAGAGATCAAAATAAATCGTAACGGCCATCCCGGCCTCTGATACCGGTCAGCCCTGCGATATCAAATGTCATGGCGCGTGTCAGAGTCGCGACATCTCTAGTTCAATATAATGTCGAGATAAACAAGTCTGGGCCAATATAGCTCGGGAATTGCATTGATTCCGACTCCACGGTACAG
This sequence comes from Lactifluus piperatus, assembly GCA_003315875.1. Taxonomy (NCBI): domain Eukaryota; kingdom Fungi; phylum Basidiomycota; class Agaricomycetes; order Russulales; family Russulaceae; genus Lactifluus; species Lactifluus piperatus. Next base: position 37,823 of record QFDX01003349.1, on the reverse strand, counting down.
TACTTCACCGGCAATTGGATGTAAATCGCCCAATCAAAAACGTCAATCAGTTGTATGAAACGTGAGAGGGACAATTGATCACGAATGGTAGACAGAAAAGTGAGACGTCGTAACTCAAGTGGTACAGTCACGGTAATGATAGCTTCCTTCTGGTAGACCGTGACGACGTAGGTCGCCTGATGCAGGCGGGGAACAGTAAGCTTGGCAAGGGCGTTACTGATCACGTAAAGCTACGCATTATGAAGCACTGAACCCAAATACTCGTCGTCCGAATCAGAGTCCTCGATAATTGCTGCGCTCTTCACCCTCACACAATCCGGACTCTTCAGCACGTCCGCCGGCGCTGTCCATCCACCGAGCGCGCCTTTCCTCCTCGTACGCAGACCCATCGGGTGGGGGGCATCATCTACAGCCGCCTCTGTGTTTGCAGATCGCCTTTTACATCTCCGTGGATTCGCGCGAGCGCCGTCTTCGTCCTCAGCATCGTGGGTCCCCCTTAACCCGCGTCATACTTGAGTCTCGTACGCAGCGGCTGCGCGGGTATCGGCCGCGTCCAGTTGGGCCTCGGCGGACAATTCGGCCTCTAGCGCTTCCCCGTCTGTCTCCGCGGGTATGAGATCGTCGTCCTCATCGTCCTTGTCTTCGTATCCGTCATCCTCATATGCTGGGTTGAGTAGGTTTCTCGAGAGTGCTACGGACTCGGGCATCGTTCCGGGTGCATAGATGCCAGATGGGTGGGATGGGGCGATAATGTCGGGGGCGTACACGAAAGTGGTATAGATCGCGCGGTGGGTATAGGTCCAGTGCCGTACAGAAGTTGAACGCTCTTGTGCATCCCGGCTAGAAGCGGTGTGGTCTTGCTGCTGTTGCTGCTGCTCGCCTCCATTGTCCTCCTCCGTATTGCGGACGACAATCTCAGCCTTCCTTCGCGCGCGCATCGCCAGTGGTACATCCTCGTCGTCCTCCTCGTCAGAGTCTACTTCATCTTCCGAGAACTGCTCCAACAGCGCCCCAAAATGTGCAGATTTGCTCATCCACGCGCTCCCGCAAAGCTCCAACGCGCGGCGCACATGAAGCGGGCGAATCAACCGCTCACCAAGGCGCCACACCTTGGTGTGCGCACGTAGGGAAAAGTCGAGTTCGCGTAGCACGATCACATGCCGAACGACGTCGCGCGTGAATTGTATCACGAGCGCGTGCAGTCCTTGGATCGTGCCTGCCGCGATAGACTCTGTGACGCCTACGGTCCGCGACATATCGAGGCGGGGGTACAACCTAAATGAGTGTGAACAAATAAGACACCCAGAATCGATTATCAGCTGCCAGGAAGACGTAAATGTATCTGGTGGGATCGGACAAGACGCACCGCATCAGGCGCCCCAGTGCGCTGAGATGAAACAAGCCAAAGCCTTGTTCGCGCAAATACTCTTCGCTAATCCCCAGGTGCTCAAATTCATGCTGAATCTTGTATGGCCGCGTCTCGCCGCGTACGTGCTGCTTCTTCCGCTGCTGCGTCTTTGAATTGGGCTCTTCATCTTCCTTTTCCTGTTGGTGCGCCTTCGACGTTTTGCTTGTGGTGCTGGCCTTGCGTCCTGGCTTGAGGCGCACAGGATCCAGCTGTACAACGCCGCCAGTTGCCTCTGCGCGCTTACGCCGCATGTTGAGACGCTTATGGATACGCCTGCGCGATGCAGGAGAGAGGTCGTTTGGGATAGTGCCGGGATCATCATCCCGAGGAGGGGGTGTCAATGGAATGTCCGGATTTCGAGCGGAAGGAGTTCCATGACGACAGCCCAGCTACGGATATCTCTTGCTCCTTGTCCTTGTCCTTGTCCTCCCTTCGCTCCTCATCTAGGCGCAAAACCCGATCCATTACCATCAGTTGAGCCACATCCGACCTCCCCAACACGACCTCCCTATCCCACTCACTCCCACGATCCTCAACCCACCGCTCAAACGCCTCTCTGCGATCCTGCTCGCCCTTCCGGTCGCGTACCTGGCCGTCGCTTCGCTCCCGCATCGCATTCCGCATGGCGCGTGCAGCCTTTGCGCGCGCGGCTCCACTCGCCGCTTCTGCGAGCGCGGGCTCCGCAGCGCTGATAAGCGTAGCCTGTGCATCCTCGAATGCCACGAGGGCAGGGGAGACCTCATATGCGGCGCTGTGCTGCTCGCGTGTAATCATTCCCTCTCCGTTGCTAGCGTTCTGAGCGCCTTCGCGTAGCAAAGCGAGGTAAACTGCGACATCAGCTATGGATTTCGTGCCGATGCTAGTTGCGATGAGGTCTGGACGAAGACGGGAGTAGGTGCTCAGTGCATGGGAAAATAGTGATTTTTCGGCGGAGGTCCAGTAGCCCGTTGGTGGATGGAAGGGTGGGGCGTAGGGTGGTTCGGTTGTATCTGGGGCGCCGGTGAGGTGGTGGCGCGTGGTGGCGATGTGATTAGGGAGGTGCGAGATGAGATATGTTGTGTTGCAGTCGCGTACTTCTGCAGCTAGGGAGGGATTCCGTTCCTCGTCCAAGTCTGTTGTATCTGCCATGTTGAAGGCTTTATGTGGGTGAGGGTAATAGACTTCATAAGGAATACCTTTTTAAAAAAAATAGATGAACGCACGTTGACGAGAACAAACATCCGATCGGGTGTATTATAACGCAGCGAGACAGTACTCGGTGCTCGGTGACCTCTTGAAAGGAGTGGACAGCAATAAACAGTGACAAGAGCGGCCCTGCGGACCCCTTGAGCCCGGTCCGAAGCCGAGGGCGAAGCGCCGATGACGGAAGGCTCGGCACCGCAAGATCTCGACTGCGGCGCCGCGAATACTTTGGGTTTCTCTTTTACCCTTATTTTATAGCGTCAATCTATCGGACATGCAACCTTCAACAACCTCGGGATCTGGTACAGGACTAGAAAGCGAGATGCAGAAGCTGGATATCTCTCCCGATCTTCCTCCACCTCCGAGCCAGATCGTGACCGAGCCAGCGAGGCAAGCCAGTGGCAGCGGCAACGACAGTGGTAGTGTCGCCCAGTCCGAGCCGGGTCAACACCAACGCAGTGGGGATCAAGCTCGCACTTCTTCCCAGCATTCTGAACGAGGTGCACTCAAGACATCACAAGGGGAAGTCTGGTATCTCAAGGCCATCGAATTCACCTCACCGTCTGGTAAATGGCGTAAATATAACGTCATCACCCAGAATTACAACGGGTTAGTTCTTATCCTCGCGGTGCTCGCTTTTGTGCTGATACATAGGATGAGATAGGCCGTGCTCTTTCATCGCGATATGCAATATCCTCATCCTGCGGGAACATATTGAAATACTTCCCCCAAATCGCAAGACGGTCTCGTACGAGTTCCTCTCGCAACTTGTCGGGGAGCACATCCTGCTCACATCGCCAGAAGTGGATGTGTCTGCTGCGCTAGCGATGATGCCTCTTACTACCAGTGCGTCATGCAGAGTCCAGAATCAACCCCGTTGAGCTAGCTGACGCGCCCCCCGCTTAAAGGGGGAATGGATCTTAATCCCGTCTTCACTTCCTCCACAGCGTTTCACCCCGGCACGACAGGTGGGGAGCTCGCACTCTTCGCAAGCGCAGGCATTTCACTCGTGCATGGCTGGCTCGTCGACCCCGCGAGCCCTGAACACGCTGCCGTCTCGCGCGTGAGGGACTACGACGCTGCGATGAATTTGATTGTCGAGGCTGACGTGCTCACACGCGGGCTCCTTGTGGGCGCCGATGCAGATCAGGGTGGTGACGATGCGGTTCCCAGCCAGGCTGGACCGAGTCATACAAATATAAATCTGACTGAGGAAGAGAGGCAGAAGGTTGAGGACGGTAAGTACCACGTTGAGCCCCACTACTGTCTGGACATTGTGCTGAAGGGGCTGCCGCAAGCGGTCACGATCCGAACGTTCTTAGACAACACGCGCTCACAACTCACATACCATGGCCTGTTCACCCTTGCCTCCCTCCCTGCACAGACACACCCTACCCCGAAACCCACATCTCCTTCATCCGACTCTGCTGCCACTGACCCCATCCCACCTCCACATGCCGAGCTGTTCGCGCTTTTCCGAAACTCGCACCTCGCAGTACTGCACAAGCACGAAGGGGTGTTATATACCCTTGTGACCGACCAGGTATTCCTGAACGAGCCGAGCGTTGTGTGGGAGCGCCTCGAGGACGTTGACCAGGGTGCAGCGGTATTCGTCGACAGCACCCTTCAGCGTGCAACGCCAGTCGGCGGCGACTGGGCGGGTGTCACTTTATCACCAGAGGCATTAGGGACGGTCGACCCTGCAGAGTATGTCCTCCGCCCTAGTAATATGTTATGCATTTTTTATTGATCACTACGCGGTTTTCAGTCGCGCACTTGCGCTAAAGCTGCAGACTGAGGAGGATGAGCGCGTACAACGGGCATATGCAAAGCGGGAGGAGGAACGTGCGGCGCAGAGGAGGAAAGAGGATGAGCATCACTGGTACGGACAGCGTCACGGGCGTTCCAATCACGGTCACGATGATAAGAGGAAAGAGAAAAACAAGAAAGACAACTGCTTAATTATGTAATATATATAAACATGTCCTCAGACTCGAATGACGACGACGATTTCTTTGTTGACCCAAATCTCTTTCACATATGGGACCCTCTACAACACCCTGTAACCATACAATACACAACGGAACAATTACATAGTAGGCGTGCCATCTTTTTCATGGTAAGGCAATGTATCTAATTGACTCAGAGATGATCCATGAGGGTGATATAGACCTCGATCCAGAGTACCAACGCGGTCTGTTTCTGCCTTGGTTTAAACCCAACGTGTGCTCTTTATTGATCTCTACCACTTTGCTGTACCTCTAGCTGTGGTATGGTCGTCTTCCAAGCAGATGGCCATTATAGACTCACTCTTTCACAACTACTATGTCCCCCCTGTGGTCTTTGCCATCGCGAATGACCCAGTAGACGGTGTAGAGACAAGGCTATGTGTAGATGGAAAGCAAAGACTGACGAGCATTCAAAAGTTCTTTGATGGACAAGTGCGTCCTTGCAATTCCTCATGGGGGGAAACACCCCTGACACAAACTTTTAACAGATAGCTTGTACGACTCTCCTGACCCCTCAGACGAAAAACTCGCGTTGACAATGCACAGATCGCTGTCCGAAAACCAAAAAGTTGTGGTGGTATACCACCTCGACCGCCACGCGGGCCTCGCGTGCTGAGATTCCTATATTCGAAAAGCGCGACTTCGCTCAGAAGCTCATCACCTGCAGTATGTAATTCCCGCTACCGCATCGCACATACGAAATTATCCGTAAATGCCGATGTCTGATTCAAAACTCACAGTCGAATACCGCCACCTCTCCGCTGCCGCCGAGCGCGAAGTCTTCCAGCGCGTCCAGCTCGGTGTGAGCCTAACATCTGCCGAAAAACTTCAAGCTATCTCATCTCCTTGGGCAAACTACATAACGCACCTCGAAAAGACACACGTGTCGATCGACGGTGGTCTGGTGGACCAAATCGCATTTGACGACACGCGCGGCCGCGCCTTCCAGAACGTCGCCCAGCTTGTCTATTGCTGCGCCGGGCTTCCAGCTGCCCAGCTTGTGCCGACCACCGCCAAGCTCGAGAAATGGCTCACGGCGCCCGATGAGCGGCCCAGCACTGTGTTCCAGGACGCCATGGAAGCGGTTCTCAGTCGTCTCTGGGAGCTGGCACGGAGCGAGGAGCTTGATGCACCCTTTCGCCGGTTCAAGGCCAAGATTGCCCCCGTCGAATTTGTCTATATCGGTGCGTTCGCAAGCATCCAACATTCCCGTACAACATCTTGCTCATCTGGATGGCTTTTTGTTGCCACAGGCGTGTTACTTTACGTCATGCGTCATGGCTACACAGCTCACGAACAGTCCCGCGCGGCGTTCATCCTCCGGCGCGACATTCGAAAGGCGCACGTCGATGTGCGCTTCAACGCCCGCGTCGCGGCTGATTGCTGGCGCCTCATCGACGCTATTGAGAACGGCGAAGTTGATATCGATCCCATATCTGCTCCTGCTACTGCCAGCCGCGGTGGCCCTGTGACCAACGGGAAACGCAAATCTCTTGATTTTCAGTCGAGCCCGATGAAGCGACCGGCCGTACAAAGGAGCAAGACGAGGAAAAACGGATAGAGCAATAGAACTGACAGCTGGGTCGCCCCGGCGTCACCGTATTCACCGACCATGCACAGGGTTTTCGAGAATCCCACCTCTTTGTTCTCAGAAACCTGATGCTAGATTATTTCCCTTCCGCGTCATGCATACACAACAATCTTTTCCCCCTTCTTTCATGTCAGACAGTTGCTGTGTGTATTTTTTTCTTGCAATGTTCAGTCTATAAATATAATGCACGTACTTTTACATCTACAAATATCTTTTCTTGTCCTTAACTCTCTGCCATCTTCCCCAGCTCAAAGGATCGAAGGTTGGGAGTGGAGAGAGGTATTACAAGGTCCATGAAATAAATACAAGAAAACTTTAGTTTAGTTAGCCGGGCTAGCTGAGAGCCCGCAGCGCCGCAATGTGCGTTTCGCTCTTCTTGTCAATGTCTGCGTGGACGATCGCGACACGGAGCTCAAGTTCGATCTACAGTAATACACAAAAAAACAGGGGGGAAGTGAAAGTCTCAGCCAACATTCAACATCTTTGGATAGTGGGGATAAAGGCGTACCTGGAGGAGCCGATCTGGCTGCCACATCCGGGTTGGCAGACTCTCGAGCGCGACGTATACAGCTGGGATCGAGTCGCAGCGGAGGAGCTCCGCTTCATGATTCTTGAGTATTCCTAGTGCTATGCGGAACAGGACGTCGAGTCCATCAAGGAGCAAAACGTCCCACACGCGGAAAAGTGTCTATCCAGAAGATTTTTTATGAAAAAAATAAAACAAATAATAGGGGCTATACATACCTCGACGGGGAGGCAGTCGGTGAAAAGGGAGAGGAACCAGGAGAAGCAGATGGCAGGCAGATCGATGCCGAGCGCTGCGAGGTGCGCTGCGAGCTTCGGTATGCACTCACGGACATAGTCGAGCAATACAAGCGGGCACGCGCGCGAGGGCAGCAGCGTTGGAGAGAAGAACCCATCGGGCAAGATACGCTCAACAAGCGCTGCAAGCACCCAGAACGCCTCTTCCTCGTCAGCGTGGACCAATAGTAGCGTTGACGCGACCAGGTTCATGCCCTGGCAGTACCCCACGGCTGGGTTGCGTCTATGGCCCGTCCCACCTCCTCGTCAGCACATCCGTCCGTACGTCCATCCATCACGAATACGAGGCAGAGAGTAAAGAGAGATAGACACACCGACTATACGCGATGAGCACCCTCCGCAATTTTTGTACACCCGCACCGTCCCCACCAAAAAACATATTGAGCGGCATCGTCCGTCCAACATCCTTATCGATCTCCCGCACGACACCACCGTCATCGCTATTCGTCAGCGACAACAGTTCCGCAAACACGCCAGGCTCCTGCATCTCAAGCCCACCGCTCGACTCCAGCCACACCTTGGCGCGGTAAGCAAGCGGCACGCCGCCCCGCACGAGTCGGCTTAGCTCGCGGCGCTCCTCGCGTCCCGCAGAGAGCCCAAGCTGCGCAAAACCGATCAATCCGTCGCTGTGCGCCAGCTCGTCCTCCGCCACAGGCCCGTCGAGCCCAAGCAGCGCCGCCGCGCCCTCAGCTGCCGACGGCGCCTTCGCCATAATCCCACCGCCGCTGCCAATTCCACTGCTTGATGGGGAGGGTGTTGGCTGAGGGTGCGCGCGAGTGCGTCGCCGCGTGCGCACAAATACGTCCCAGTCCTTGCGCCGCGCCGCTTGTCGCTCGTCGTGTATCGCCGTGAGCTCGCCAAGCAAACGCCGTAGCACGTTCGCGCAGATATGCCGTGGGGTATCGGGACCAACGGCGAGTATCGCGGCGCTCGCACTAGAGACTGAACTACGTTTATGGTTGTGGTTGTGGTTGCTGTTGTTGTTGCTGCTGTTGCTGGCCACCATGTCGCCACCAACACCAGACGTTGCGCTCGAGAGTTTGGAATTATTATATGAGGACGACCGTGATTGCGAGCGGGCGGGCAGCTCGATCTCGCCTGTACACGGGCAGACCTCTTTGAAAATCTCGATCCCACCCCCGTCGGCCTCATCGTCAGACCATTCGTCCTCGGTACGGTCCGCAATCTTGACGCCGGTGAGGCAGGCAGGCGCAGCGCAGCGGCACATGCGGGCGCGAACAAGTAGGAGTACGTCGTACAAGGCAACGTCGTACATAAACCCAAAGCGATCCACCAATGGTTCGCTATCAGCTCGATGCGTAGGGAGAGGCGGTAGGGCGACGGGGCCCACCATGGAGGGGCGGAAGTCCCGAGAGGTGGGAGAGGTATAGGCGCGCGACAGGTATTCGGTTGGTGGCTTGGAGGTGGCAGGAAAGATGGACTCGAGGGGGACCGATGCGTTTTTGCGCATAGCAGGCTGGGCGGGGGAAGCGGTGCTCTGGTTGACTTGGGAAGAGTCGGTAGAGGTGGTGTTGTTCCGCGGGTGGCGGTCCCCATGGACGGGTGGGCGGCGTTGCTGTTGCGGAAGGAGGGAACCAAGCAAAGGAGATGAAAACCCTTGTCCGGAGATTGAGAAAGTTGTTGTGGTACGCGACCTGGCTTTGACCGTCGGCACATCCTCAGGCCCGGCCAGCGCACGGTTGAGCGTCGTTGTTACGTCCATGCCAGTACCTTTCGCTATGGTTGCTTTGGGATTGACGCTCTGCTCGTGCTCACGGTCTTGTTTGCGGTCACGTTTTTCCCTGCTAGGAGCATGGATTTCAATCCTTTCTTCCCGTGCTCCCTTTACAAGCTCAAAGGCAAGACTTGCGATGAGCACGCTTGTCCCTACCCCATGCTCAACAAGTACACTGTTGGGATCAGACGTCATGACACGCGTCGCGTTGACTATGGCCTGTAGGGCAGAACCCTGGGGCATTCTCTCCCCCGGAGCGCGACCTGAATGTAGGGAGGGCTCATGGGAGGGCATCCCAGAGTTCTGCAGCTCAGTTGTCAGGCTAGGTGCGGCTGGTGTTGGCAGAGTTATAGTGGAAGCGACCGGAGAGCTCAAGAAGGTGATGGGTTTCGGCACTTCAACATCAGTGGGGGGCAGCTGAGTAGAGGGAAGAGCATCGGGGACAGAAGTACGACGGCGTCGTTTACTGGGTGTCGCAGGTATTGGATTAAGAATGGAGAAGCCTAGCGTGCCGAACACGCTACGTGAAGTTTTACGCTGACCAGGCTTGGTTGTTGTTGGCGATGGTGGCTGAACGCTGTCAGAAGGCTCCTTGGAAGGAGGAAGATCTGCTTCTGAAGTTTCGTCTCCGTTAGGCGGGGGTAGAGGGGGGCGCAAATGTTTAGGACGTGGTTTGGCCCACCACGACCCCATCCAGTCACCTACTAGCGAAGAGCGATCAGATTTAGTACTTGTAAAGCTGGGCGCAGTATGGCTGAGTTTGCCAGTGGAATGTATACTGCTCGCGTCGGCTTGATCTGCATCCTGGGCCGAAATAGCAATTTCGGCTTCACTAGGACTAGTGATCCGCACGATCTCCGTTGGTGACGCAACGACGATTTTCGAGGCAGTTGGCGTTGCAGTGTCAAGTTGATGAGGCTCTTCGAGACGAGGAAAGATAACGCCATCTACCATCGCCTCGGATAGTGGATCGGTGAGGGACTGCGAGGTTTGTTCGTGACATGGAATATATCAAACCGGGGGATTCTCACCGCATGACTCTGATTCCTCTCCACCTTGTGCATACCCTCGTCATCGTCGGTAAACAGGGACTGCATCACTCGCCCAGCAATTCCCCTTTCTGATGGCTGCAATTCGTTCATCAGCTCCGTCGCACGCTGTCTACGGGCGCGTTCCTTCTGTTGGATCACGCGCAGACTTTCTTCCATTTCTCTCCTGATGATTGTGAGATTATGCACGGCAGATGACAGAACCCGCAAAGCGGGGTGGTAGGGGTGGCTGGAAATGGTGGCCGGAGACTCCGAGGGGCAGATTGAGGAGATAGCAGACTGTATGGCCTCGTCCGAATAGTCGTGCCATTGGTTAGCAAGAATCCGTGAAGCGACACCGGGTAATAAGCCATCGATTTCAACAAGCTCTGTCGTACGAGTCGTACTATCCAGAGAGAGATGATCTTTGGAAGAGCCGACAACAAACACGGGCGACTCGTCCCAGAGTGTGGGTAAGGGTTGGCGGGTCGCAGAGGACTCGCGGGTAGTACGCGCCCGATCTACCTTGCCACGTCCACGTACGCTGCCATCCCAATTCGCGTGACCATGTCTTGAGTCTGCCTGGGCACTGGCATCCAGCCGGTCTCTCAGCGAGAAGTAGTTCTGTGTACGGGCGCTAGTGATGTCCGCGGAGGGAGTTTCAGCTTTCCGTTGACCGACGCGGATGCGACGACCACGAGAAGAAAGATCTTCTGCTGAAAGGGGATGAGAATTTACTGGTGTTGTGACCTGTGCTGCTGGCGATGGAGCAGAGGCCATGAAAGCAGGCCCGAACTGGATCTCACGCGATGATTCATCCACCCACGCGTCCGTGGGCACGTGGCTACTTGTAATATTCAATTCACCTGTCAGTGCTCACTTTGTTGATCAAATCATGGGCTGGTTTGGCAGTAACAAGGCTGAAAAACCAAATTCGATTTCAAGAGAAGACCGTTTAAGATGCTGGGAAGCCAGGGACGCTTACTTTGCTTGCCTGGATGACGCCGACGTCGCTGTTGCAGGAACGGAGGGTTCAAAGTGTGCCTCGCAGAGAAAATCCTACGAGCAGAACTGTGCCAAGAGCTGGGTGAGTTGCTCATTACTCTCATATGATCCGCATCGTGTTTTCATTAACATATTCTGAAGATTGACTACTTCAATCAGCGCCGTGTGTTGGCGGAGAAGCAGAAGCCGTTGCTTGCCCAGGCAGCAACTCAGGCTGCTGAAGCGAGAAGATCATGACAATGTGATGCACTGTTCAATCATATCATATGGAACACTGGTTCTGATCGCAGTACGCAAGCTTCCATGTGTGTGTCTTCGAGAGCCTGAACCTAACTACCCTGCGTCCACAGCACCACATACAGTAGAGATCCTTCATATACGCTACTGCATGATGTACCATTCTGGAAACATTTAATCGGCCTCAATTAACTCTCTAGTTCACCCCTTTAAAGAGGATACAGCAATCTAGAGGAAGAGAACAAAGACCGCGGGCGTAAGGGCTCTGTCCAAGTAACATACGATGATTGGTCCGCTGTGCTTCCGAAACTATAGTAAGAGCGATGACACCGAACACAATGTCATCTAATTGTGGTGCTCGGCTGCCGCAAATAGCGTTGCGTGGTTGGTTTCTCGCCTTTGCAGTCACGCGGGTATGCCCATATACACCACCAATCAGGTGCTGCATGCCATAGTCTTGTTGGGCACAATCAGCCGTCAATGGTAATGAACACAGACACTGACATCACAGCACCGACGGATACCACAAATGTTATCAGCATGTGGGCTTCCTTGTGTGCTATCAGCGCAATGTTCGGCTTGCTCCGCGCATGGACGTCTACATGTTATATCAATATTACACGACGCGACCTCATCATCATCATGTGATACGGATTACTTCTAGGATCGTCGGGCTTGCTCCCGTTTTCCCGAGAATTCCCGAGTTAAACCTGTACATCATACTAGATGTTTTCGTAATTTCCAATGACCACCGCAACTGCTGTGGAGTGTTCTTCTCGCAAAATCTACTGCGAGTCCAAAGTGGCATTGTGCCCCTCCTGCACAGTGCACAGAAATCGCCGATGTGATGACGGCATGCATTATCATGATATCCTTATCTCTGTCGCCATCTTTGGTTCCCTTCAAACTGCGCAAGCAAGATTATTTTGGATTAAGCATGCCACCGCACTGTGCGTTGCTATGCAGCAACGGCGACAACAGAAGGTAACCGCCAACCGCCAAGAGACGAGGAACATTTCCTAAAGCAGTAAACACCTCGCGATTTCTCCGAGCGCGTGATCCGAGCCCTCCGTAGCGTTGCCCATTAAGGGGTCCAGGGTTAATATGATGAGTTCACGCGCCGGTGGGCAAGATAACCAAAGATTCGTGCAAGTGGCGTGCTACGCTATCAGCAGTCAGTGATGGCCCGAGAGTGGGCGTTGGTAAGTGCACTGCTACAAATGACTTCTCAAGGCTGGCTGTGGCCGCGTTTCGAGCTTCGATATTACAATAACAAATTTTATACTGGGCCTGTGTATATGTATTGCTTTCCACTTGACATGTTCGCGCGAAAATCTTTAAGCCCTGGAGAATTCCGAACATCGGGACTGGAAATGAAAGCCTTCGATGAAACTCTAGCCGTATGTAGATCCTATCTCCTCCGGTCAACAAGATACCAAACTCATTGCATTGCGTTACAGTAAGGCATCATTAAACTCCCAAACAACGACGCACAAAAACTTAGAGTTTTTCGCAGCGCGCCGCGTTACAAGATATTCTTAGCTCTGAATTAGATCATGTTTGTGTTGCAGCATAGTGGGACTCGAGAGAACCACTTTTACGCCAATCTACGCCCTGGAAGAAGCTGATAACTCGGAAAGTGACACACGCGGTAGAGTACCAAGACGAGGTGAGTGGACATCAGATATGACCTGAGTCCCGAAAATAAAACTACCAGAATCAGTATGCCTTCACTGAGGCGATAGGCAGCTTACGGTCTTCGCGCGACCTATGACACCACAAAAAGGAATCAGAGTGCAACCACGGCGATAACCTTGCTTAATTTGCCACAGGCGATATTCTGGGTGGGATGCCCCTGGCACTTCACAGGGCACATGTAGTCATCACCCTCGATACAGATACAAGGACTGTCGGACTTTGGGGGCTTAACTCGGCTGTGTAGGCAACTGAAAGGCAACAGTCGAGACTGATGATTGAACGGGGACTAGGCCTGTCTAGGTGCTCTTGGCATTCGTCTGCCAGTGCGTCCTTCGCGTCGCACGATAGAGCAGCGAAGGTTCGGACGTTCGATCAGGACGCTCGGGTCACTCGCTCCTGGCGACGGGATCAGTGACCACTAGCACAAAGAGTACGGCGCAACTTGAAATTTCTATTTGAAGCAAAAATACCACCCGCGACGGGTCGCGTTCCCCGCTTTTGTTGAATCGCGCGCGCCACACAAGGACATTAACGAGAGATCAAATACACAGCAATTGTGCATCGCAAGAATATCTCTCCCAAGCTTGTAACCCCAGACAGCCCTGAGGCATACGGGTCAGGGTCAGAGACACAGAGCGATCGGCCCTGTAATAAGTATCAGTGCCCATTTTGAATTTCTATTAGTAACCTCTTACGAGTTGTACAAACGTATCCGTGTACTGGAGGATTTGGTCGTTAGCGAAGCTCACCGATGCTCGCAGTGATACGCATGTAATGATCGCAGCCTCAGGCGAATATGAGTGCCGCGGGAACTCCCCGGGACCGGCATCTTCCGCTTACTATGATTTGCGTTTAACGGCCCGGGGATGAGTACAATCGATGACTCACTGGCGTAACTTGGGGGCCGTTTCGTTTAGCCTCTCATTCCACTAATTCGTAAGTATAGCAATTCCATTATTTTAAGTACACTGCTGCAATCATTCGGAGCAACGTTCAGGCGATCCCCAGGGGGAAATTTCCATATCATACTCTCGTAGAGCGCCCAATTTCTAGTAAGGGTTATTTGAAGAAGCACCCTTTGTTTTTTTCTGTCTAATTCTTCCAGTATAAAACGGTGTTAAAAAAAAACATGGGGCCGAAGGGTGGACTGTTGGGGAAATCACCTGAGGTTTCAAACGTTCAAACTGTTCAAGAATAGTTGCTACAGCAGAGCCACGTCACGTCACTGCCCTTGTCTCTGGGTCCGGGCCCGAGTCTGACTTACTCCTACTCCCTATGCAACGGTTGACCCAAGAGCGGCCTCTCGTTGTATCTACTTCCTGGCCTAACTAGCGCCTATGCTGTCACAAGCGCTTTAACTACTCGCACGATCACCCATCATCATGTCAATCGCAGCGGAAGCAATTTTGGTTGAATCAGTGTTCTCTTACTAATAATAACTCACATTCAAGTGTACTGTACGGATAAGAGGATGAGCCTTAAGCTACAGCACTCGCGATTGGCGCTCCCCTCTGAAAAAGAAAAAGTATTAACGGTCAGACTAGTATTGGACTGTGAACTTGAAGAACCCTCACGACACTCTACATACATTTCCACCTACGCAAACGAGCTTCAAAAATGTAGTCGTCGCTTCGGACTTTTCATAGTTATAGTTTCACTTGCAAAACTGCTTATCATGCTGATCCACCGTGCCCGATGATGAAAAGAAGCCCAGACCTTTTTTTGTTTACTATGCTATGGTTGTACCGTACTGCACCCGAACCGTCATCTTGCATGTGAGTCTATTTTTGGAAATGTGCCGGCCGGGCACAGCCAGCGAAGTGGCGGGACTGCATCAGAAACGAGGGTGGCGCGTCGCGCGCACGTGTATGTAGACAGATGATCAGCTTCGGCATGGCTCTGGTACTAGTAGGAGGTTGATAGCCGTGGGCCACATGGTTACCAAGCTCGCTTTGCTCTTAAAAAAACATGTGAACGCCTACGCCTCCAACAACAACAATTGCGCGAGAATGAAATTTAAAAATAGGGATTTGATGGCAGCATAAAGGAGCCAACGACAAGGATCATTTCTTATTGTGTTGTGAATTGATACGGTTTATAAAAACACATGATTGAATAGGTGACAAATTGGTCGTCAATAATATGCTCATTTACAGTGTTGCAATACATTGTATTGGGATTGATGTGGCGTTAAGACGTCTTTCTGCCAGTGCCCTCGGCCATTGGGGGGATGAGAGGAATGAGCTACGGGAGAGGCTCCCGGCTGCTTGAGAGACGGTTGAGGTGGATATACACGTCCGTACCAAAGCCATCCATGGAGATGAGACGTAAATCTCCGCCAAAGTATCTCGCGTAGAGTCGTGAAAGCGGGAGGCCGTACCCGAAGCCGGCCATGGGGGCGTTAAAGTCGCTCGCATGAAAGTCCTGATCAAGGTGTTGACCCTCCATAGTTGTATACATATACGTCCAGATGAGAGGTATCGCGCTGCGCGCAATCCCACCACCTTCGTCCGAGATCTTGATTGTGATGTCTTCCTTGCCCTCAACGACAATCACCTTGATCGGTGGGATCGCGTCCTCCTTATCGTGCCCGTATCGCTCGACGACGGCGCGGAGCGAGTTTTTGAGCAGCTCGAAACAAATATGCGACAGGTGGCCCGGCACGTACGCAAAGTACAAGTCGTTCGGGCAAATCAGCTGCACAGGTGGGCCCTTCAACATCCCGTAATGCTCCTCACAGACGAAACGTGCATTCTCTATCGCCTCGTGGACAATATCATGAACGTTCTGTACACGGAGATGGGTGGGACGGTGGTATGTCAGCTCGTGAAGTTGACCTGCTCAGGTTGTGGAATGTTTCACTTACTGCACGCGTACAGATGATCCCAACATAATCCGCGTGGGGTGCCAAAGTATTGAGCGCCACGTCTAGGTTAGCGGTGTGAGAGCTGGGACGGAGTTGTGATGCGGTGGTGTTGAGCTTACGCTGGCCAATCAGGAAGCGAATGCCGATCCTTGACATGTAGAAGCGATCAAGCCAAGCCTGGACGTCGAGTCCGATATTCTGTGCCTTTTGGTGCTGTTTCCACTCGAGCACGCCCTGTGCGACGGTTGTCACTGTGGGGTTATGACGCCGTTTGATGGCCTCGAGCGTCTTTGTGAAACGCGTATTGTAGTCGTGGACTTCGGGTGGCCACTCGGTGCTTGTCGTTCTTGCATAATATCTGTGATCGAGGTTGAGACGCATTCACCAATTATGTTCACAAAAACAATAATATTACCGTTTCTCTATAGGTATCCTGAGCCTGCCTCGATTGGCGCCAATGCTACTTCCATTACCATCACCAATGCGGCTGTACGCATTTTCCTTAGGATTTGGTGTAGACACGGGAAGTGAGATATCCCCTTGATTCAGCGCAGCACGGATATCCGGTTGGAGAGAAATGGGAGGGAAATTGATCAGTTCCTGCGAGATAGGAGATTAGTCCTAGAGGGGAAAAGCGCGTTGCATCTCAGGAACAGTGGCTGCGCACCTCGAAGGACTGGGCGTACCAGTTCTTAACCCTTTGGATAGACGGCATGTTACTTAAGTCGTGAGGAAGCTCATCCAGTTCCTTGGCACGATGCGCAAGTCTGACAGGCAGCTCCTCTGAACAAGGGGCGTCAATACGGAGGTGGGATTAAAATTCTCACAGAGGCACGCACCAAGTAGGAACTGACTGGCCCTTAACAAAGTGCCTTGACCTGGATTCTGTCCGAATTGGACCATTTGTTGCAGGGATACTAAAGACCGGTGTTGTGAGCGACTGTGATGGACACAGCCGGCCAAAGTGGAGCTCACCGCCTGTTTGAGGGAATGATGCGAAGTGATGGACCTTGTCCCATAAAGCAGAGGATATTCTGAAAGACGACATGTCGGTTTAGGATGAGAGATGGCGACTGTGAAGTATGCCAGTCGCTGACGGGAGCGGGAGCGGGGAGCGGGTCAACATCAATAAAATTTCACGTGCTTACAATCAGGGCAGGGCGTGGAGTAGCAGCGGTCACCGGCACACACACAACTCCAGCTGTAGCCAAATATCCAAATACACTCATAACAGGGGATACAGGGGAAGTGGATCCGTATTTCCAATTCTATAAATCACCGTATCAACAAATCCCGTCCGTACAGTTTATGCAGCCTCCCTATGGACACGTGGATGGGTCTTGAATCCACGGAAACCACGAGGCGTCACCTGTATCGCGCTCTACATGTATTTCCATTTGGATCGAATCACCTCGCTTTTCGGCGTCCGTGGGTGGTTTGTAGGCCAAAGCCTGATACGCTCACGCCCCCCAATTCAATGATTTGTCCCTCCTTTCATCTTCCATTGATGACACCAGCGGGGTTTCAGCATCGCATTTCTCGCTAGCCGACGGTATCGCACGTACTGATACAACCGACCAATCCGAGATCAAGCGCTCGTTCCAACCCTTTCGCGCTGTCCGGTTCCAATTAAATGATCGGTATCTGTTGGTTTCCACATTCGGGAATCCTAAGCAACCACAGCTATTGGACCGACAACCGGTACAGGTAATACGGTACAGTAAGCTTATTGTGTTCCCAGATTCCTGTTCTATGTGTTAGTGGCGGCGCCTAGCCATAATGGTTATAAAGACGCGTTCAATTTCCATCCCTTATTGTTCTCTTCTGGTCATCTAGTCCCGGGTAGTACAAGTAGTGCTCGCCCTTCTTTGTCTCTTCCTTTCACCTTCCCATTTCCTCTTTCCCTTTCTATCTGCCTTTTTCTTCCTCATTGTGTGTGTCCGCCCAGCCCTCCTGCGCTTGCGCAGCCACCACGTGCCCTAGCTCGACCACCATATATCATGGACATGTTTCAAACCGACTACTCAAACCTCTTCGCAGCGGGACTCCGCGTTATCGAGTCAAGATCCTCGTTTCACCTTGGCTCCAGCGTGTCATCCTCACCCACCTCTGATCACGAAGATGCCACGGCTCCTAACGGAAACCCCTCTTGGAAGACCTTTCATTTCCCCACGAGACTTTGGCCTCGCTCGTCCCCGCGGGATGAAGATAGTTTAGCCGCAGATTCTGACGTGAATGCTGCAGACGATGTCCAGCCCAAGCCCACGCGTCGGCGGTCGATGTCAGGTGCTATCGTCGAGGAGACTGCGCTGGACGTACAGATATGGGATTGGAGTACTCGCGTTTACAAAGCAACGACCCTCTTAGAGTGAGTTTATCCTCCCCAGGACCCGTCTACGTTCCCCTGCAACTGTAATATTTATTATTGTCTTATCTTACAGAGAGGACGAGTGCGTGGATCCGTATCTGCACAAGATCGATCCGGTTGACCCTCTATCACCCGCACGAAAGGCAATCCTTGTCGCACTTCCTAGCTCCCTTTCCTTAGGGGTGCATGACATTCCGGCTACGCAGCCCTTCCCGTCACGGCCGAAGCAGCGCGACCGCCGCGTGTCCGTGCAGACACTCCCGGTACACATGATGCTACCCGCACAACCGTATCGCTCGTCCTTCGACAAGGGGACTTTTTGGGAGTCCGAATCAGTGTCGTCGTCGGATGACGATTCAGGGATGGACGATGACTGGCGCCAATTCCGCGTAGAGTGGATTGACTTTGACGGGGACCACTGAGCCTTGCCATCCTGACCTTGAATCCGTCTGGGTCCGCGGTTCGCCAAATCCATGAGGATCGCGCAATGCCTGCCAGGGCCGTGGTCAGCAAGCCGTCGCAATCTTACACGGAAGTCACAAGGTGTTCTCTCTCGTCCCATCAGAGTCCTGCACGGCTTGGTTCTCCCATCTTTTGTCCGGTTATCACGTCCTTAGAGGCTTCCATTCCATTCCTGTCGCTTTTGTTGTGTTGTTGTGTTATTACATGTACGCTCCCCGCCGTGACGGACTACACTTGATGTGTTCTATGTTTTCCATGGCATGGTTCCTCGGCACTTTCCATTTTTTTATCGTACCCAGTTGCGATCACTTCTCATCTTTCATCGTATATGTACACCAGATGACGTCCCGTCACCATATGTAGTAGTTTTTTCCTAGCATGACCCAGTGGTGGTTGTCCCATATCTGTAATATTACAAGTCCCATGACTCAACTTCATATCGTCTGCACAGGATGCTCTCAACCCGCTCATAAATTGAATCATGTTAAACAATCTTCAATCTGCAGAAGCGAGCGCCAAGTGCCTCGAGGCATCTCCTGCTGGAGATAGGCTGGAGCCATGTAAGTCCCGCGGTCATCATCCCCTCCGGAAATCTATTTCACCATAGGGATGCGAATCCTCAAAGGCGAGAAATTACTAGCGGAGCGACCTATTTCTACGCCTTGACACCGTCCCTACGACGACGTCGTCTCTTTCTTACGCGCTTTACGCCAGTGTGCAAAAATGCGTGAGCGGCCGCGGGAAGCTTTGAATAACTTTTGAGTTGATCCTATCATGGCAACGAACTGCCGCGGTCGGGCCCGGGCCACCGGGCCCTTCCTAATATGTCTGCGCTTTCCCAACGCGCAGCCCTCGCCCTATCGCAAGCTTTTTCGCGAAGGGCTCGGCAGAATCGGGACTTGACTCGAATCCCCCCACCCATTTTTCCTCTCAACTCCATGCTATTCAATGATATCGTCACTACTGACTCCGATGCGAGCTCCAGCTCGTTATCTCCGCCGTCCCTCCACTGCTATGACATATTCCATGCCCGACTCTTGCACCCCTCCTAGTACTCTCCCCCCACTACCCCTCAGCATACGTATCCTTGGCTGCGGTCTATCTAGCGTCCACGACCCTCAGCTTTTGCCTGCTCATGCACGACTGCACCGAAGGCCCTGTTTGACCTGACCTTCTGTGACCCTGAGGGGCCGCCGCTCTTCCACGCCTCGGTGCACGATAGCATCGCGTGTCGCTCCCACGCTGCGCTACGCATTCGCTCACAGCAAACTGTGTCTATTGTATGCCGTACTACATTTACTATGCTGTGAGAAATCCAGCTACGTGCTCAACAGCGGCGGCAGGAGCAACATGTTTGCGGTCGAGGCTGCGTATACTGTAGTATGGACGACACGTGTTCACCCCCTGGGAAATGTTCGACTCTATGGGCTGGCTCTTCCATGTGGGAAATGCTGTACATACATGGTTGTCGATGAGGCGTACGCAATGGGGATATATGGGCCCGGTGAGGTTGGATAACCGCGTTTGGAGAACTGCAGGCTGTGTCCCCATGCAGCTGTGATCTGCGCTGCCTCAGAACATCCGAATTACAAGTTTGCAGCTAGATGAGAACATCATCAACGTAGAGGAAACTACACCTCATACACGGATCATATCAGGTGCCGGTCAATCTGTACTCTTTCTACTGTCCAATTGCCTGAAGGTTTATATCATATTTCGGGTTTTCAGTTCTCTCCGGCAACAATTGTGCTCAATTTCAGTAAATATAAAATATGGTATTTTACTGAATGAAGCCATGCTCTGACTAGATATAGCCTTTGCTGGAACTGAGTTAAATTTTTTTTCATAGCATACCCAGGACACTTCCGTATTGAGAAGGTCGTGCGCATGGTTGAATGGTTGAACCCACAGGCGCGTTTCATTTTGTAGGTAGTCTCTTATCTGAAATTTTCAATTTCGGGTGCTGGACGAAATCTCTATATCATATAGTACCCCCGAAAAGTTTGGATGTACTTATCAAGCTACGGTCGATAGAGGCCGAAGCATCCGTCCATGCAACTGCGGCTGCATTGAAAGATCCCCATGCTTCCTGCTAGACTGCTAGTTGTATTCGTTTTCTCTGATGACGCTATGCTACCCACATGTCGTGATGTAATGTAACTGTGCTTGATTGAATGGGAGGCATGAGTTATAAAAGAAGGGTTCGATTCCCGATATCGATCACGACGAAATTCTAGTTCGATTAGCGAGGTTATATATCGAGATTATGTTGCGAGTGAGTCGTGGCCTGCTCAGTTAGGTTCCAATCTCGGAATAAGATGTAAAAAGGGGATTTGGACGCTCCTAAAATGTTGAACTGTGATGAAATGAACGGTGAAATAACCGGATTACACGGATGCCGGCTGCACTGGCAAGTGTTACAGTACACGTGAAGCAAAAGAGCACTGTATTTCAAAAACTGCCAGTGTCGCTGGGACCATGAGTCATGAAAACGCAGTAATATATTCTAAAAACACGATGAATCCTCATTCCTCAGGTAAAAATGGCATATCATCATAAAGTGTTGCTTTTTAGCAGAAACTGTCGGTCTACCCGGGCACTGCCAGTGGCAACGGCTGGCTTGGGTATAACTTCGTCACTCCGCCGCGATGTTGCGGAAATGAAGGTCCCGTATGTTTTGCATCATTCTAATATTTCCTGTGAACACGTTTCACGGGCCCAAGAGCACGGTGATGGGGAGAACAAACCATGTTGGGTGGAAGTACAGCCATAAATAGAAACCCCGAGCTGCTGTCATTAAATTTTAGTAGACAATTGTATCTGTGAGTGACTGTAGATTGAACGGACAGAGCATAGTAGATAGTAGATAGTTAGTATCTCGAATCTATGCATCGTGTCAACATCAGAAAACCGCTAAAACAGTATCTTTGTGTCTATACAGCCGCATCACGTCCAAGGATGAGCTATGCTCCAGAGGCACCATGTTCCAACAACAATTGCACAATCTCCCGCTCTCCCGATCTTAATGCTAATTTATGGGGGGTATGGCCATTGACATCCCGCAAACCGACATTTGCGCCCGCTTCGAGTAGTAACTTGACTATCTCGCCGTGGCAGTGGCGGACGGCGAGATGCAACGGAGTCAGGCTGTTTGGCGAAATTGCGTTTACGTCGACGCCAAGGCGGAGTAAACATCGTACGACATTTGGGTGTCCATTTTGTGATGCAAAATGCAATGGAGTCCAGCCAAATTTGGAACGGGAATTCACGTCCGCGCCATACTTGATGAGCAACTCAGCGACTTCAAAATTTCCTTCCAACGATGCCATGTGTAAGGCAGTCCTGCGGAATTTATCTCGTTCATTGACGTCTACTCCGTGGCGAAGTAATAACTGGACCATGTCAAGATTCCCAGATTGCAAGGCTGCATGCAGAGAAGCCCCCACTTCATTGCCAGAGGTGGTTGTATCTTCTGCACCGCCGAGAGACGATTCCACAGGATCGGGGGGCGAGTTATCTGATATTGTGTCCAGTTCATGTCCCATCTGCAAGGCTAGCAACCTCGTGACATCCACCTTCCCGTGAACGGATGCCAGGTCCAAGGCGGTTTCATCGTTGCTGTTCCGTATGCTGACATCCGCCCCCCAGTCGAGTAATAGAGTAACAATGTCAAGGTGCCCATTTTGTGCTGCTGTATGCAAAGGTGTCGAACCTTCGCTATCCCTAGAGTTCGTATTCGAGCCACACTTGACAAGCAAACGCGTGGTCTCGAGTTGGCCTTTTCTTGCCGTCAGGTGCAACGATGTTTGTTTGTTCTGACCCTGCTTGTCAACTTGAGCTCCGAACCGGATCAGCATTTCCGCAACATTAACATGTCCGTTGTATGATGCGTGATGCACTGGGGTCCACAAATCTGCCGTTAGAGCATTTACATCCGCGCCGTTATCAAGCAGTACCCCTACGACACTGAGATGTCCATGGAATGATGCCCGGTGTAATGACGTCCAGTCATGTTCATCCCTGGAATCCACATCCGCATCACGCTCGAGCAGGAGACGTGAAATCTCACACATTCCGTACTGCGAGGCTAAGGTCAATGGAGTAGCGAGGTCCCTTATCCGCACGTCGACCTCTGCGCCAAACTCCAGTAACAAACGCACGACGTCGAGATGCCCTCTCCCCGAAGCTGTGTGGCACGGGGTCCAGCCATTGTCGTCGCTGGAGTTCACATCCGCACCACTCTCGATTAAAAAGCGTACAATTTTGAGGTTCCCGATATCAGATGCTAGCCTTAAGGGAGTGGCTCCGATCTGGTTCTTCACGTCGACAGCTGCGCCGTGTTGGACTAATAATTTTGCAATCTGGAGGTACCCTGTACTAGATGCCTCATGCAAAGCGGTCCAGAGGCCTTGACCGTGTAGCTTTACGTCTGCGCCATAGTCAAGTAGCTTCTGGACGATGTCGAGACGTCCATAATGCGATGCGTGTTGTAATGGTGTCCAGCCGTCCATATTTTGGGAGTCCACGGTTGCGCCACTTTGAAGTAATAACTGAATGACAGATGGATGTCCATGTCGCGATGCCCAGTTTAACGGTGTCATCCCGTGAGTGTCGCAGGAGTCCACAGCCGCGCTATATTGAAGTAATAACTGAACGACCGCCAGATGTCCGTATCGCGATGCTGCACTCAGCGGTGTCCAGCCGTCATTGGCACGGGGATCCACTGCAGAGCCGTGCTGCAGCAATACACGGGCGACCTCGGCTTCGCCATCTATGGATGCCGCATGCAATGGGGTCATGCCATCAGCGATCCGGATGTTGACGTCTGCGTGATGCCTCAGCAATAGCTCCACTATGTCACACCGTCCGGACCGAGTTGCATTGAGTAATGCACTCAATCCCCTATCGCCTACGGCATTCACATCTGCGCCGTATTCAAGGAGCAACTCCGCGATCCCGATACATCCCTTGCTCACCGCAGCATGCAATGGAGTTTCATAGAAGCCGCGGCCGATCATGTTGAGGTCCCCTGGATGCGCAACCAAGAGACGCTCCACAAGGTTATTGAAGCCACACAGGATCGCATAGTATAACGGGACGGACTCTGGCGGTGTTGGGTGAGTCCCAAACATGGGTTCTCCAAATGGATCGTCAATATCGTATAACCAGACCCACGTCTGGAAGTGTGGCTTGTTCCGGTCAAATAGGCACCCCATTTGGTCCTCAATCTGTGACATGTCGCCGAACTGTGCATGATGAACCCAATGCTGAGCGGCATACAGTGCGAGGGGGAAGTTCTCAATCGTGCATTTGTTCACCTGGTCGTCGAGATGGAGCAGGACGCTGAGAGTTGCCTGGGCAAGAATTGTATGTGCGGACTGGGGGCCAATGTGATAGCAGGAAAGGTTCTCTCCAGCAATGGCCAGACGACCTGAGGTCAAAAATTCCTTTACGGAAAAATGCGAAAACTGGACAACAGGCAATCCATCGACGTTGACCACGGTGATTAGTGTGGAACATGCACGTAAAACTGCTTCTTGTGGATCTTCTGATCGCCAATCGACGTGATATTCTGGAAGCTGTCCAGGATCGAACCGAATGGCAAGTACGTCCGCGAGCTCTTCGATGCGAAGTGGGCGAACCGCCACGGAGAGGCAATGGAACAGGTGGTGGGCATAAACGCGTTGCTCTTGCTCAATTCCTAACAAGGAGCGTTCATAGGTCTCATCTAAAGACTTTGGTAATTCGAATAAAGCGCGCCGAATCATTGGAGGTGAACTACGGCGGAGTGTTTCTAGCTGACAATACACCCAGCGAAACCTGTGTACATCAGTAAACAGTAAGACGCTGCATGAGGACAACTCACATGCCATTCGCTTGTGCTGAGAGTGTGTCAATCACTAGTTGTTTGTCCTCCGCTCGCCATTTCCGCATCCTTCGGTCCGAGTGGACAATGGCGCTGACGTAATTGCAGATGTCATCCTTTTGTCCTATTTCGTTATGAAGGGAAATATGGAGGGATGCCAGAGGCTCTAGAACGGCTTGGATATCAACCTCTGGGCGGCTCGTGACGCAGATACGTAGATTCGGAAGCCTGAGTGAGACAAAATCCTCTAACAATTCAAGCACCTTTTCGCGGGCTGTTGGAAATCCGGATGTGTTGGGACATTCATCTAGGGCGTCTACGATGATGTAGACCGTGGGTAACCCTGGCAGTTTGAGAATCTTCTTCAGACACTCAGTAAGTGTCGCGTTACTGGGTTGCTGTGATCCCGCATCATGTATCGAATATAGTTCGGAGAGAATATGATAACAACGATCAGATTTGGCAGAGAATTGGGCAAGCAGAGAAGTGAGTAAGCCACGGATATCTTGCTTTGTGATGTCCCTGAAGTCGAAGTAAAAATAAGCGTTTAAAGCCAAGCCTGTGTCACATCTCTCTTTGGCTTCTCGAATCACCGTCGAGCTGATTGACATCCTCAGTAAGTGCATGATCTGATTGGTGCGACACCTACCATAGAACACTCTTGCCCGTCCCCGCTACATCCCCGGTGACAGGAGACCATCAACAGTTGCATATGATGAGAGGCGCAAGAAACACGCACGGTTCCCATGAATCCACAAGAGCGAACCGGTCGCGTTCCACTCAGCAAAGGTAGTCCCTCGAGTAAACCATGCACAAGTTCCGCTGTGGTGAGCTTCGCACGCAATATTATGGTTTTTTGATGGATCAGGAGGGGAGAGCCAAATTCGAATTCTCTCTTGTAACTGGTCACCTGCAAGACAAGGTAAGCATAGACCGCCGTGGGGTGCGCCAAGGACTAACGCTTCATCCTGTTTATATCATCCGTGATCTCTTGCATCGTAACTAGCATCGACAGTCATCTTCAGACTTCAGATGCACCAATCATCCCATGCAGACTAAACATACCCAAAGCCTGACGTATGTGATCAGTCGATGCCTTTCCATCTACTCAGAGGACTTTCGACTCAATAGCTGACAGTCAACCGAGCAAGGCTTGCGTACCGTCCATGACCACTTTCATATTGTTTACCAGACCGTGAACAACCTCGAGCGTCTGGGCTACTGTCATACGAGCCTCCTCTTGCGTGAGTCGGTCTAGTCTTTGTAGCACAGCTTCGACCTCGCTTTCTCCTAGTAGCTTCTTTGCGAATTTCCCTAATAGGTGTTCAGAAATGAGATATATACATAAGCGAGAAGCCACAAGCCACTCACTGAACCGTCCTTGATTTATCTGCTTGGTCGCCAAAGCAAGTACGGAGAGCATCTCGACCAGAATTTTTACAATTGTACTGGTCATCATAGCGTTAAACGAGATGCCAGTATAGATACTGAGACGATTTAAGAAATTTGCGATGCATTCAAAGAGGTCTACGAGGGCATCATAGCTTGTAGTAACCTGAATAGCAGCCTGATGTAACCGCAATTCAACAGAGATTCAACCCAAGGAAGGAAGGAGTAAACACCGTAAGGAGAGAGTCGATGCCAGCAAAGATTAATTTTCCGGGTTGGATTGGCACCTGAAGTAGACGAAGAAATGGAATCAGATCGTGATACTGTAAGACGAACCCACTCACCAGGCCAGCGGCCTCGCTTAAAATGCCAGAAAATCCATGAAGGACTCTTACTACTGGACTGAGCCAGTTGATTAATTTACGGTTTCCATCCCGATAATCTTTAAAAGCCTGTGCTCTGTTCTGAAGTAGCTGAAGGATAGCATCGGGTGTATCACAGTTTTGAAGCGCTTCGGTGAAGGGATTTTTGGTGAGGTCTATACCCGTTTGCTTAGCATAGTCGTCCAATGCGTTGAGGATCAAGCGAGAGTTAGAAGTAGAAGCTGTTGTGACAGACATGAAAACCAAAGGAAAGCTGTAGAGATGCTGTACCGTGACTGTACCTGGGCGTAATCCTGTAATCCCGTGATCTTTACTGTACCCGTGACCTTACCAGTACCGTCTCTCTCTCCTCCTCGTACTCCTTAACATGTTTGCACTTCCTTTAGAGTCTTTCTGGAAAACGTTCTTGTGAGCTATCTCTGGGTTCATTCGCGGTCAGCTCTAATCTCGTCAACAACTGGATTATCCTATTCTACATATCTATCAGTCTCCCCTACAGATAGGTCCTATAAAAACCTTGACATATCCCCCACCATGAGCGCATCTACTGCTCTCAGTCCCTCCTCCTACCTCCTTTTCGGTTCATCTAGCAACAATGACCCAGCTCTCAAGCCCAACCCCCATCCATATGCCATCAAAACTACCCATACTGCCCTCCTATCACGCTCCAACTCCTCTGGACACAATACTACACTTTCACAGTATTTCTATTCGCCATCCACCAGCACGCCTCCCCGTCGTCTGACGGATCGCAGGCATGAACAACGCGTCCCCCGCCATTCCACCGGTCTCGCTGGTCCACTTCCATCTCCTCTTCCCTTCCCCCTGAGCTCCCCCTCACATGACCAGCACAGCGAGTCCGATTGTCATCCATCGCATCGCAGACCCCGTGCCGATACCCTCCCCACATATTTGGCCGGCAGCAGTGGCGCATTATTTACAGAGCCCGAGAAGGAATTGCCACTCAACCCAAAAACGTGGGTGCCATCCCAGTTGTCGGTATATCTGACAACTGCGCTGCGCGTTCGATCCTGCGACCGTATGCCCGAACGTGTAGCACGCGATATCGCGTTGTGGGTGCGCCGCGAGGGTGTCAATGGACGGACGTTCATGTGCTGGACTGATGAGGATCTCAAAACGTGAGTCTCTAGTTTGCAGACAGCGGAATTGATAGAGCTATTTTTCTGGTCTAGCCTTGGCATCAACACACTCTGGCGTGACGCGCTCCTCACCGCGGCACGAAACCTCAGGCAGAAGGTCCTCCGCGAGCGAATCTTGGGTAAACTGGCATCCGGCCAAGAGCAGGAACAGGAACAGGAGCAAGAACAGGAAAAGCAACTAGGGCAGGATGACGCTCCCTTCAGCACCGCGCTATATGCCTCCTCGTCCAGTTCGCTTGTCCCCTTGCACACTCGCGGGGATGCTGACGCCGGCACCAAGCGCCGCGCCTCGTGGAGCGTGCAGATAAATACGAACATGAACGGGCGCGTGCGCGGGATGGTCGATAAATGGGAGCGCTCGAGCGCTCGGGGCCGCGTCTCGAGTCGTAATTCGAGCCACAGTCATAGTCAAGGTAGATCGGAGAGCGACGGTGGGAGCGAACTCGACGCGAATGAGGTAGCCGTTAAGGAGGATGTCGGCGGCTGCCGTGAAACAATTGCACAGCCCACGTGGTGCTCGACCTCTGATATTGTCGCGGAGCCCACGGACATGATATCTACCTCCGGGCCCGCTAGCGCGCAAGGACAAGCCGATACGCATGCGAAGGCTGAGACTGAGGCGATGCCAACAGATCTGGAGGCGGAAAACGCGATGGAGAGCGAAGTGCGTGGAACGCGCGTCCTACTCGACGAGTTCAGACGCCGACTGGAGGAGGTCGAGGCACGCGTCGGTGCGATGGAAGCCGAATGGCATACTACGGAGGGGCGGCGACAACGTTCGCAAGTCCAGCGGCCGGTGTCTCAGCAGCCCCGAGATACGGGTGCCTCTGTTTCCGAACACACGTACAACGCGGTTGAGGTGGTGGAGGAGCGAGAGGGCACGATGATGGAGGATGCCGATGACGGGCCCGGGGAGAGTCGTCCAGCCCGTCGCGCCATCGATTCAAATTGCGGCCCGACGACCGTATCGGAGCTCCCGTCGTATATGCTCCTCGTTGGCCTCGGGGTCTGTGTGGTCGTGTTACAAGTGGTGCTAAAGCGTGTCGTGCGACGCCATCGGAAGCTCTGAATCCCTCCATGGCACTTCTTCGCGCCTTCTTCGGATTTTCATTCTAGCTCCGGCATATTTCTTCCTTTTTTTTTTTTGACTTCTCTAGGTTGGATGGATTTTGTATCTTGCTTGTTTTCACGACCATTTTCACGACCCAATCACGACACCCCCCAAATTTTTTCATTATTCTCCACGTAAAACTTACAGCGACTGTCTTGTCGGCATTATTAATAACTTGCGTCGGGTCTCTCTTGTGCTGACCTTGCAATTCAGTTTTTTTATCTCCCTCCCTGCCCCCTCATAACGACTTTTTTTCTCTCTGCGTTCTAGTTGTCACGGTGTATGGTACTGTAACCCACAGTGTGTTAAACTCTCCATCCCTGTGCTATAAATAAACCCAGTTGCGAACAGAATTATCACGCTCGCGCCCATGCGTCATCCCTTCCAACTCCAAACCGCCACTCGTTTCTAGATCTCGATCAGATTATTCGTATATCGTTTTACTGCTGCTACTAAGTTAACATAAACGCTGGAAATACAAAGAAGTGTCATAATTCAGAGAGAAGATAAGGAGGGGGGAGGGAAATGTCGCGTCAGCGTGTCGTCAAAAAAATAAGATCTGGGAGACAGAGGAGCGAGATCGTTGGTGTATATATATATATGCGTGTTATGGTGATAAGTCAGTAGGTGTCCGACTGTCCGACGGCAGGAAGAGACATTCCCGACGGAAAAATACAACAACAAAAAGAAAATTGGTTTGTGACATAAACAAAAGTTCTGTAGCAGGAGGGAATACACATACAACCTTTGAGGGGTATCGGGTTATCAGCACTGAACAAGTAAAGATCAAGATCAGCGAACGCTAGGTAGATATTCGCTCTCGTCCTGAACCCAGAACAAATACACTATAAATGAATGTAAAATCCTCAATGTGCGCAGATGACCGACCCTCTCCCCCCCAGCTTATGGAGGCTGCTGGCCTTGATACCGCTTTATCAATTCGCGCAGCCGTGCCTGACCAAACGCGAATTCCGCTTTAAACTCCCCCCCGTTCACGATTGGCGATCGCTGCTGTCCCGCAGCGGGCGAGGGCAAAAGCTGAACCTGAGGTTGAGACCGAGGCTGGTGCGGTGGCCGAGGTGATGCAGAGGGGGTTGAGTTATTACTGCGATTGGCGAGTGGGGCCGATGCGGGGTTGAGAGGTGGCCGTGCGAGGGATGCGGTCGATGACAATACAGGAGTAGCGATGGAGGAGGCCAAAGCGGGCGAAGACGGCGTTGCTGCGGCGGCTGAGCCGAGTCCGAACAGAGCATATGTCGGACGGGGTGAATCTCTCTCCTTTCCAGCAACAGCCGCTGTACCAGAGAAAAGCTTGTCGTCATCCTTTGCTGTGGCAGGTGGTATCTGTCGAGGCCGGGGAGTTTTGGCTGGCAGTGGGGTGGCGCGCACAGGATCGACGATTGAGGTCATAGGCTTGACTAGCGTAGGGTTAGACGTGAGTTTGTTAGCGACCGTTGATCTGATCCGCGCGGCGTTGCCTTTGGTTTGGCCTTCTGGCCTTGCTCGCGTTGGCGTTGGCGCAGGCCCACCAGTACTGGCCGCTTTGGCCGCTTCTGCCCATATGGAAGCCACAGCAGTGACCTTCCCACCGCGCCCACCGCGCGCAGACTTGACGTCATACTTAACTTCTACATGAGGATTGGGCGAGTATTTATGCGCGAACCGCCGAGCAGGTGTGAGCGAAGGTGAGGCATCGTGAGTTGTTGTGAGCACCGGCGGCAGGGATATTGGTGCACGACGGAGGGTCGATACCGGGATGAAGCCAGATGAACGAGGATTCGGCTCCGACTCAGCAACTGGCGATGATATTGTGGGGGAAGCGGAAACAGCTGCCGCCGCTCGTGTCAGCGAGGGTTCTACAGTCGGTGCAGTTGCCAGCGCTGGTGGGGATAACAGACCCTGGTCAGGGTTGACCTCTGCTGTGACCTCCGGCTCCGGTTCCGAGACAGGCTTGTGCGCCTCCAAGTTACCCAACCACTCCGCGACGCGACCCTTTGCTGCGCGCCTCAGACGCCCAGCTTCCTCGTCCCGCCCATCGCGCTTATCCTTCTTTTTCTTCCCCTTCCTTTCTTTAACTTTCTCTCTGTCTTTCTCTTTTGAATCCGACTTGGCAGACTTGCGCGAGCGCGCCTTGTACGTACCGCGCTCGCTACCCGACGATGCGCCCGCGCCGCCTTTGCCTTGCCATTGCGACCGACCATCTGCATCCTCTTCTGCCTCTCCCTCTATTGAAAGCGGACTAGTCTTAGCAATTGCTTTGCGTCCACCAAAGTCCTCCTCAGCTCCAAGCGCCAAACTCGAGATCGCGCTTTCATTCACCGCAGCACCGGCGCCCACTTCGTCTGCTTGTTCCTGAGTCATCGGCTTTCCCGGAACAGGTAAGGGAACAGTAACAGGGTATTTGCGCGTGCCAACTTCCTGCACAAGACGGCGCTCAAGTGCATCTAGGCCACTTTCTTCTTCTCCTCGCACTCCGTATGATGGGAATGCAGGCTGTTCACGGCGTGGCGGTGGGCGTAGAAGCGACAACACGGAGAGAGATGGCGTGCGAGGAACTGCCTCTTCATCTTCATCTGCATCTGCATCTGCCTCCGCCTCTTCCCTCCTCCCTTCCTCTTGCACATGTTCTTGCTGCTGGAATATCTCCTGTGCGACTAGCCGGCGATTAACACCATAACCGGATGGTTTTCCTGATGGTACGGGAGGAACAGGAAGCGTCTTGTCGTGAGCCGTGACTTGCTCTTTTTCAGCCTTGGCATGGGCCTCCATCTCTGCCGCAGCGCGCGCGGCCATCTCTTCGAGTCTGACCACACTCAAACTCCTCGTCCTCGTCCCCACCCTGCCAAAGCTTCGTGCGAATGGATCTTCGTTATCCATATTGTGTGTCTCAGTGACGAGCTTCGGTGAAGGCATCGGCCTAGGTGCTAATACATCTACCCCAGCCGGCGAGGGTGGAGTTAATTGGACGGGAGGTGAGACTGAGCGGGCGCGCGAGGTCGCACGAAGGTGGTGCGATATACGTGCCGCACGAGCACCATGGCCTATTGTCTGCTCCGGCAACGGTGCATACTGCGGATGTTGGTATGGGAAAGGAGAGTGGAAATGGCCTGATGTGTCTGATACGGGCAGGCTAAACTGCAAAGGCGATGCCTCTGACACACCGACATGGATACTCGCCGGCCGCGGTGGAGGATTCTGGTTATAGTATGGACTATCACCATATGTAGGGAGCGGAGATGGGAACCACAGCTGCCCATCATGGGCTTTATATGGTGGTATCACGAGTTGCGTACTTAAAGGAGCTGGGGTAGGTAGAGATGGTAGGACGGGAGGTGGCGTGGGGTATAAATTGAAGGGAGATTGTACCCGGTTAGCGTAAGGCGCGGGTGTAGTTAGGGATGGGTGGGAAGCCGGTGGTGGCGAAGTGGAAGAACTATGGTTAAAATACAAATCAGAATATGGGTTTGGAGCCGGATACGGGTATGGTTCTGGTTTCGGTGGTGGCAGAGAAGCTGGATGGAACACGGCCACGGGTAACTCAAGCACAATGTCCTTACTAGTTGTTACCTCTTTCGTCAGTATACATTCGCCAAGGGAAAAATGTACCGCACCTGCCGAGAGGCATAGCTATTCGCAGGACGACGGTTCCACGGACCTCGAATAACGGTGGAGTACACCTTTTAAACGGACCCGACTCTTCTCCATCCTCTTCTGTGTCGTCGCCATGCCGCGGATGCGCAGAGACGGTGCGGGCAGTGTGGGGGACGTCGAACATGAGCTGAGCAATACCCTCGGTGCCGGGATGAGAAATGTACTCGGGGCCTCGAAAAGCGATGTTTGCAAGAGTGTCTGAGATTTGTAATGGGGCTAGCGGCTTCCTACCCACAGCGGAATTGGCCGGCACCGGTAGGTGTAATTGGCGGTTGAGCATAAGATGTAATCCGGCCGTCTACCCAGCATCGTCAACGCGCGTGGGAAAGACGGGATGGAGAAGAGAGGAAGGAGACAGACCTTCTTTGCGGAGTGATTCTTCACTTGCAGCTCAATACAAGCACTCTCACCTGCAACCAGTATACTTCCAAGAACACGGGCCTGGACCCAAATCTTTCCACCTTCACCAACAACAAGGCCTTCTGGTGAGGGCCATGGATCATAACCGTCTTCCTGGATGGCAACATCGTCCGGGTATCGCTGCAAAATGTCCACCGGACACCGGTCGGTAACGAGCCGGTTTTGGTCCTTCCACAAGACGCCTATAGTTGCCCTGACCTCGTATCGAATCCGAGCGAGCCCATTTCCAAAATCGATAGAGGAAGGGGAGGAGGGAGGGAGAGGAAGCCGAAATAGGAATGTAGTGAGGCCTCGTCGGGCACGATGGTAATGGACTGGTAAAGGGGGCTCGCCAGCGATTGGATGAGGAAGGACCGCATTTGAAGGAGGTAGGCCGGGACCTTGGAAGATGCGACGGACATGTAGAAATGTTGATGTAGCAGAATGGTCTCGAGATGTTAGTTCTGGGAAAGGGGGAAAGGAAAGGATAAATAAGCGGACGGTGAATAAAGGGAGATGGCAACCTTCGGTAGCGAGGAGCTCGACCATGATGATACCAAGACCGAGACCTTTGTCCGCGCGGCACTCAAGCTCCATTTTTCCGGTTATAGCATCGCCGGCAATATAGAATGTATCTGAGAGGGTAACAGTTACCCTGACCTTTGAATGATAGGGAGTAGCATTCATAGGCTCTGGCATGGATTGGAGTTGAACCTGAAGAGCCATTTTGATGAGTTGAAGGAACAACAGAAGACTCGGACAGACATGAGATGATGTCCTTAGTTCCGCGCCGTTCCGCGGGCTATGCTCTATCCCTCGATCAATCTCTCTTCCCACGGTCGGTCTAAATCTAGCCTCGTGGCACTCCGCAGCTGGTCACTGGGTCACGTGGTTCACAAAGTTGTTCTCACTCACTCGCCCTAGTAGGAGTGGGGTGGATTCCACCCCAGAGAGTTAGAGAGAATCGACTCTGTTACCCTCACTTCGAAACTAGCCGCCCGGCTAACTCCACCCGGGCGTCTCCATCGGACTCGGAGTTGGGAACCGCAACAACTTTTGTTCCGAAGATCCATGTGACTACTTTGTGCGATGGCGTGTATAGGCGCAACGAGTCGTGTGGCATTTCTTACTGTAGCGCAACCCTCAAATAAGACGTATGGAGGTATTTGGCTGATTCACTACCCTTATGAAAGATCGTCATCCCTGGTGCTTCTTGTCATCGTAATCACAAGTTCTGGTGAATTCATGCTGTCGAACAACCCGCGTCTATTTTCCATTCCATGCCTCGATTGACTCAGACTTAAAGCTAAAGGGATGGAGGCGTGCCCTGAGCCCTTCCAGCTGTCATCTTCCCATCCTTCCCCCTTCTAATAGGCTAGCTCTTCCTAATTCCTGGCTTTTCACAAATGTCTTCCAATTTTCAGCTTATTCTCGACGCACTGGACGATTATGCCAAGCAGAATGGGATAGACCTCACTAATAATCCTTTCTCAGAGAAGCTCCGCAGCTGCCGATCTCCGGATGCCATCCTTGACCTCCTTGAGGACAAAGCGAGGGCATTCAAAGATTTTCGTGATGGTGACCGGAAATTGATTGAACGGATTCGCCCTGTAGTGAAAGTCATCCATGCGTTTACAAGGCTCTTTGGCGGTGCCTCTGAATTAGTAAGCGGTAGAGATGAATTTGCTTGATTAATCATTTTTAACGCTCATCCGAGGTACCGTTCATACCTTCACGTGCAATCATCACCGGGATCCATGTCCTCTTCACGGTACGTCCCTCCCTTGCTTTCCGCAACTAGGCAATTGCGAAGTGACAGCATAACAGACGGCTAGCGATGTCAGCTCAAGCTACGATGCCCTTGTGGACCTCTTTGAATGCATTGGAAATTTCCTCAAGCGACTCTACGTTTACATAGAGATCCCCTACACCCCCGCGATGACCGATCTAATAGTGAAAATATTGGTTGAAGTGTTGTCTGTCTTTTCCCTCGCGACAAAACAAATCAAACAGGGTCGACTCAGTAAGTGCGTTTTTGTCAATAAATCCCCACTTATTTAAAAAATTATTTAGAGAAATTCGCGAAGAAGTTGTTGGGGGATAACGAAATTGAGGCGGTGTTAGCGAGATTAGATCGACTCACCGAAGACGAGGCTCGAATGACTGCTACCCAAACGCTCGAGGTGGTCCACGGCCTTGTCAACAATATGAAGACAATTATGGACGGTACGCAATGCCTGCTTGGTCGATTATTAGTATTTTACTAAATTCTGTCAACTAGACGGAAAGACATCAACGGAAGGCATTAGGCGGACTCTGGGTATGTCGGTTTGCATGACTCGAGATCACTGTCGCTAACCCATTACTGGTGCTAGTTACCATGCAGGAAATGGCTAATGAAATGCACAAGATGAAACGTTCGCCGTTCCTGAGTTCGTTGATCCGCACGCAGTACTAATATCCTCCGGCAGGCGACCAATTGCAAAAGGACGTCCAACGTTGGCTCGCTCCTCCGGATCCGTCGACGAACCACGACGTCGCGTTCGAAGTTTATCACGACGACATTCCAGCCTGGTTCTTTCAAGGTACCATGTTTGCAAAGTGGAAAGCCACAGGATCCCTATTCTGGATCCACGGTAAACGTATGTTAGACTCGCTATTGGCCTTTTTACTATCCTGAAACGCTCCTGCTTTCATAGCGGGCTCTGGGAAAAGCACCCTTCTGTACGTCATCCTGCGACGCTTTCCATTGAAGTTACTCATGTCGTCCATCAGCTCTGCAATCGTCCAAGACATCGAGGAGTTACGCGTGGCTGGACTGGCTTTGATGGCCTATTATTACTTCGACTTTAGGGATACCACAAAGCAGGACGTCCGTGGCTTGGTCTCTTCTCTGCTCTACCAACTCTGCGCACAGTCCACCCCATGCTATGACACGCTCTCCCGTTTATATTCTACACACGATGATGGATCACGGAGGCCCATTACCAGCGCGCTTACAAAATGTCTGAAGGACGTGCTCGAGATCCCAGGTCAAGGTCCCATCTACATCATCATCGACGCTCTTGATGAATGCTTCAATACACGAGAGTTATCATCCGCACGCGAGAAGGTTCTCGAGCTCTTGGAAGAGCTCGTCGACTTACACATTCCGAACCTGCATATATGCGCTACTAGTCGCCCGGAGTACGACATCTATAATATTCTTGCACCCTTGACATCTCTTCGTCTGTCGCTTCACGAGGAAAGCGGGCAAAGAAAGGATATCCTTGATTATATAACCAACGTCATCCATACCGATCGAAGAATGCGGAGCTGGAGGGTGGAGGATAAGACACTTGTCATCGGCACGCTCTCCCAGAGGGCTGATGGGATGTAAGCGATGGTTCTCACTGAGTCTTTATAACGACAATTGTTCACGCGGTTATCCAGGTATCGCTGGGTGGTCTGCCAGATCGACAGGCTGCGCCGGAGTTTCCCGGCGAGCATTCGGAGAATTCTGAATGACCTACCCAAGACCTTGGATGATACATACGTCCACACACTCTTGGGAATCGACGAAGAGAAACGGGAATATGCGCACCGCCTCTTCCAGTGCCTCACAGTGTCCATCCGTCCCCTTCGCTTCGAGGAACTCGCGGACATTCTTGCCGTTCGATTTGATGAGGGGGAGCTTCCCACTTATAGCGCAGGTTGGCGCCCTGGGGACTCGAAAGATGCGGTTTTATCCGCGTGCTCCAGCCTAGTCACCATCGCCGAAGGTTCTCAAGTGGTTCAATTTACCCACTTTTCCGTGAAAGAGTTCTTGATCTCAGAACACCTCGCCAACGCGGAAGAAAATTTATCCCGCTATCACGTTCTTCCTCACCCCGCACATACAGTTCTCGCCCAAGCTTCCCTTAGCGTCCTACTCAGTCTGGACGATAACGTCGACAGAAATGCAGTCCAGAAATTCCCACTAGCAATATATGCCGCTCAGCACTGGGTCGACCATGCCCAGTGTGAAGATGTCTGGTCGAGCATTCAAGATATGGCGAAACGTCTTTTTGACCCAGGAATGCCACAGTTTGCAACATGGATCTGGATATTTGATATTGATCACCCTTTTGGGAGACACATGTCCTCGACACATCCAATACGGCCAGAAGCCACCCCGTTATACTATGCGACATTGTGCGGGTTCAAGAGCCTGGTGAATGACCTCCTCATTGCCTGTCCAGAGGATGTCAATGCCCAGGGCGGGTACCACGGCTCGCCGCTGCATGCCGCATTCGCCAAAGGGTTCGTCGATGTCGCTGGGTTACTGCTCGAGTCCGGAGCGGATATAAACGCCCTGGACAACGAGAATTTGACTCCATTGCACAGAGCGTCACAAAGTGGACACGATGCCACTGTGCGGTGCTTACTCGAGTACCATGCGGACATCAACATCGTGAACGGGAAGAAAGAGACCCCGTTGCATCTGGCATCAGAAGAAGGGGAACTTGAGATTACGCGATTACTAGTCGGGCACGGCGGCGACGTCAACTGTCGGGACGAGAACGGTTGTTCTCCACTGGACAGAGCATCGCGGTGCGGACATCTGGATGTCGTGCGGTTGTTGCTAGACAGCGGCGCAGACGTGGAGTCCAAGGACAACAACGGCTGGACCCCATTACACACAGCATCGCGGTATGACCGCTCTGATGTTGTACAGGCGCTGCTCGAACACGGGGCAGAAATTAACGCTCAGAAAGTGGGCCAACGGACCCCATTACATCTCGCGTCACGCAACGGGAACCTTGAAATCGTACAATTACTGGTCCAACATGGGGCAATTTTGGATATGCCAAACGAGGAAGAAGAAACTTCGTTAGACCTGGCATCGGGTATCGGCGCACTGGAGGTTGTGCGTTTCTTGCTTGAGCGGGGAGCTAATGCGAATCACCGCGACAAAAGGGGCTGGACTCCGCTCCACACGGCATCGCAAACAGGACACCTCGATGTCCTCAAGACGCTGCTTGAACATGGAGTAGATCCCAACGAGGGGAACGTGGTCGACGGTATACCATTGGAGATCGCATTAAACCACGGGCAGGTCGAGGTTGCCCGCTTCCTAATCGAGAACGGATCCGATCTTAGTCCACGTGACAGGAGGGGCTGGTCACCGCTCCACACGGCCTCAAAAGCCGGATCTCTTGACATCGTAGAGATGTTACTTGATCATGGTGTTGACGTGAACATCCGCAACGCGGGTGGGGAGAGTCCGTTGGACGTGGCATCGCGTTTTGGGAATATTGACGTTTCTCGCTTCCTCGTCGAACGAGGCGCGGATGTGAACTCCCGCGACAATAATGGTTGGACTCCATGCCACACCGCATCACAAGGCGGGCATCTTGACGTCGTCCAATTGTTACTTCAACGTGGTACGGAGGTCGACGTGCGTAATGCAAGGCAGCAAACGCCTTTGGCCT
>QFDX01003347.1:0-25933 GCA_003315875.1 Lactifluus piperatus | reverse complement strand
TCCTGTAGCTGATCGGCCCAACCGCTCTCCCGCGATAGTTCTTCCCGGGGATCCGGGGAATCTTGTCACTGCATACCCAGAAGGGTAAGTGCAATTTTTGTGACGTTTTTGTTGTATGTCCACTGAAGCCCTGTAGATATGACGCGGCGATTTCTGGACCGAGTGGGAATATAAGTGTCGATGGATCCCTCACTTACGGTGCTGGGGTTCAGTCCTTAGCCATCAACGCGAACAAAGATGACAACGCGCCTCTCACAACGCGAACGACTACCGCTGGTTCTGAGCCACCGTATGCCATCCACAATGGTGAACCTTTTCTTTTCACCCTGCTCTCTGATCATCCCCTCTCTTAATACTCGTGTCTCTCAGCAATCGGTGACTTGTCCGCGAGGACAGTTGCAACGGACGCAATGCACTACGGTAGTCACATCGAACTCGACGTACACAATTTATTTGGACACCTCATGTCGCGGGCGGCAAACCTGGCAGTCCGCGAGCTGCGTCCAGGAAAACGCCCATTCCTTATTTCTCGCTCCACGTTTGCCGGTTCGGGAAGATGGACAGGTCACTGGGTATGTTGAACAGTAACTATTCGAACGGAAGAGCACACCAAATTCTCACACATCGTTCCATCATAAGCTGGGCGACAACTGGAGCAAGTGGTCGTACCTGCACCACAGCATTCAGGGGGTATTACAGTTCCAGCTCTTCCAGATTCCGATGGTAGGGGCGGACACTTGTGGTTTCGGTGCGTGGTCAACCCCCCCCCTCCTTAATTGCCAGTGGCGCGAGTGCTTACATTGCTTTGTTCATTCCACAGTCGGCAATACGGATGAGGAACTCTGTAATCGATGGATGCAACTTGCAGCATTCACGCCGTTCTTCCGTAACCACAACATCCGCGGTGCGATTCCTCAGGAACCATACAGGTGGGACAGTGTCGCGCATGCAAGCCGCACCGCCATTGCAACGCGCTATGCCCTGCTCCCTTATTGGGCACGTCCTTTCTTGCTCGCTACTCACGATCGCAGTTGGTTTACTAACATCTGGCCTATTAGTACACGCTCTTCGCAAATGCTTCCCTGTACGGAACACCGCCCGTACGCGCACTCTTTTTCGAGTTCCCACAAGAGCCGGAGCTGCTCTCGATAGACCGCCAGTTTATGGTCGGACGCGACATATTGGTCACTCCGGTTCTAACGCCCAACGTGACATCCGTTTCAGGTGAAGTCCTGGACTCTTGCTCTCACAAATCCCTCGGCTTATAGAACCTTACTCTGTGAAACAGGTTTTCTTCCAGGGCGTGGACATGTCCTTTGGCGTGATTGGTACACACATGAGGTTGTAAGCGGCATGCCCACCGGCGGAAGTATTGTAGACCTCGACGCCCCGCTTGGCCACATTCCCGTGCTTATTCGTTCCGGCGCTGCTCTTCTCCTGCACTCGCAGCCAGGGTATACGACGCGGGCGAGCGCCGCAAAACCATATGCCTTGCTCGTTTCGCTCAGTAAGGACGGCCAAGCGTACGGCACAGCGATCATCGATGATGGCGAAACGTTGGTGGCCGACGAAGGCGACGCCGCGCGTGCCGGTGCCGCGACACAGCAACGAACGTTGGCATTTGACGTGCGCAATAACCGTCTGGAAGTTCAGGAGGAGGGCACTTTTGCTGTAGCCCAGCCCTTGAACGTCATCACAATTCTGGGTGTAGACCGGCGACCCCGACGCGTGAGCCTCAACGGAGTCGATGTCCCACCCCCAAAATGGGTCTATACTTCCGTAGTCCAGCGTCTAGTCATTTCTGATCTCTCCGTTGATCTAAATGAACGATCCGCGGTTACATGGGAGTAACGAATCCCCTGAAATGTTCACGTACGTACGCACACTGTACACACCCCTATGGTCCCCAGTTTCCTTAATAGTCTCCTCATGGGGAGCCTGTATGTGGTATATGCCCCCGTTCTTGACGGTCCATGACAAATGTTGGACAGGCAAGGCACGTGGGCAGAACGCGGTAATTAATATGAACTATCCATTTTTTCCTTCAGATAACCAAGCCTGACGGACACCACGCAAACTAATCAGCACCAGGGCAACTGTACCTCTCCGTAATCGACGAGATTCACGATGTGGCGTCGACTCGAAAGCCTTCGCCATTCAAACGTATCTGCTGCGTGAGTGCCGCGCAGAGGATGAATTCTTGAGAGTAAATTGCATGGCCGTCTTCGGCGATAGGCCGCCATATTGGGGCGTCTTCCGTACAAGAGATGACATAGTGGTGGGCTGACGCCTTGCCGCTCAGCACCCGGACTGTAGGGTTTTGTTGACGTATCTATGACCCAACCCAGCCCCAGGTCTGTCAGTCACTTCTGACAAATTTATTGCACCGTGGTGGTTGCTCACCTGCCCACCATGTGCCGAGATGACGTTCTTGAGCAATTTCTTGTCTAGCGGCACTTTGTTTGTCACGTAGAAGACTTTGCCAGCGAAGAGCTGGCCCTTGTTCTCCCTGGCACGCTTCAGTGCATCAGCTAGCTTGAAATTCCATTTCTTCTCGTTGACGGGGTCTGCAAGGACGTACTTATCGATAGCTAACGCCAAAAAAAAGACACCATCTTTAGGCACGATAGAATAGGACCAAAATAAGCCACCTACGGAGTAACCTCTTGGCTGCAATGGAATCGTGAACCCATCGCTCCGTCACAAGGCAAGGGGCTACAGCCATGGCACAAAGGAGCTTTTCTGTGCGTGCGAGGCTCTTAAGGACCAGATGGGTGCACTCGTCAGGTCTCACAGTAATCTTCGCGCCCAACTTCGCCAAGGCCTGTAAAACATAATTGAACGAGAAAAAAGCTAAAGAAGAACTTCATTCCGCACCTTTTCTTCGCTTTCGTTCAAACTAACTTGCGTCGTCAAGACCCTCACGGGCTTCTCACTTTGACCTGTCAGCTAACGAACAAAACGTGCGAGGGATCGAAATTGCTTGCCTCAAGTCTTCGCCGGAGGATTCTTTCTTCACTTTCGCGCTTTTGGTCCCACCCTTCCTCGATGGAATCGCCGCCGACTCCTGGGTACTAGCTTGTGCGCAGTCTGTGCGCTCATCATTATCACCCATATCGATGGAGCGATCCTTGCCTTGAGCGCCGCCGAGGCGCCGCTTCTTGCACTCGTGTTCATCATCAGAAGACACAGCGCGCTCCGCAAGGTGGATCGACGCGCGCTTCTTACCCTTACTCGCTGTCCTCGATCCTGCGTCAATCCTTTCCTTCCCTCGCTTGTCCTCGGGGAGAGTAGCTGTTCGCACGTGGCCACGTCGCATTTCCTTCTCAAAGTTGATGACGTCGGGCATGATTTCCTCCCTCAACCGTTGTGTTGCTTTGTTGGCCGCAGAGCGGCGTGTAGTCTGTCTTGATGGCCCTTCTTCACGGTCCGTGGTGATGTCAATTGTGAGGGATGACGGAGGATGTTTGTGTTCTCCGGAAATCATCTCCGGGTGAGAACCGTGACCCTTGGGCTTGACTTTGATAGGACTTGCCCTCTTCGCCAACCGAAGTGGAGACCTACGAAGCTCCTCACCTGACCCCATGGGTGGCAAGGGAACAGGCTCTATTCGAACTAGGGTCGTCGATTGAGGCTTTGGCGGCGAGCTCTGAGGGCCTTTTGATGGGCCCTTCTCAAGCAACCCCGTCACAGCCGACTTTGGACGAGCCGATTTCCTCCTCGGAGATGCTACATGCTCATCCCTTGCCGTCTCTTGGTCGGCTCTGCGGTGGCGCTTAGTGACCGGCGAAGGGCCCTCATGTGTACGCCTCAACGGAGAGGTAGACTGTCGCAACTGAGAAGAGTCAGCTTTGGCGCGCTCAGAAGAATCTCTGGCGCGCTTGTGTCCGGGGCTTTGCGCTGCCCCATGAGGCGAGGGGGGCTTATCGACCTGCATGTGATCTTGCCTAGCCCCTGGAGAATCCGTGGGTGGTAATTGAGGATCGGTATCCACCTTATGTTCAGTATCGGTGCGGCCTGCGGCGCCCTCAGTTTTATTGGCTTTGCGGGTGTTGAGACGTTTCATGGCCACTGGAGACGAAATCGCTCTGTCACGATGACTAGTTTCTTCCCCTACAGAAGCTACCTTGCCCTGCGCAAGCGCCATCTCCGCTATAAGGTCTGGAAGTGCCTCCAGGATGACCTCACGCTGAATACCGCGCTCACCGAGATGATCGGAGAAGTCGAGGCCAGGCGGGAAAACTACGTATTTTTCGAGGCCAACAGAAAGGTTCCTCCACTGAATGAAGCAATCCTCTAGCCACGTGTGGTTGACAACTGGGATGGACCAATTACGTGCTTTCGTTGCCTTATTTCCCGAGATGCTACAGAATAGGACGAAGCTGTAAGCAAGACCAGAGGAAGATGGTGTGTTGAATATCATACAATGCCGCTATGAGCACCGTATTCTTGCCAGACATGCTCGGAGTGAAGGTGGCACCCATGAGTCCTATCAATTTTTTGAGGTAATCTCGCGCGTCACCAGTATAATTCGTTACGGTGATCTCCTACGCAGTGTGATAAGCAGCCTTATTGGATATGACAGCCAACAGCACGTACGTGAGCAGAAAACCCTTCGACGGGTTTTCTAGGAATTGGGTAATGAAGCAACTGTGCCGTGGGTGCGACCAGGGTGCCGGTAGACTCTACATGAAATAACCACGTAAGTGACCCGATGAGCTTTCTCCCGCTCACAGCCTGTGGACAGGGTCAGTTAGGGGGCCAACTTTTAAAAGTGATCGAAGTGGTAGTTCACCTGCACATAAAGAGTTCCCCAGCGATAACGTGCAACCAGAACATCAAAGCCGTGCTCGACATGCGCCTGTTCGGAGTCACAGTCCACAACAACTCCCCCAGAGCGAGTGATACCAGCCCCGATGGCTTGCCTACGACCATCTGAAAGCTCTAGGTCAGGACTAAGTAGTATGCGCCTATTGCCCCAAATATCCCTCGTTTCTGCTTTGCCAAGTCTCGCCTCTTGTTCAGCTGTCATGAGCGCAGCTTTGTACAGTGCCTTCTTATCTTGAGATAGCTTGCTCTGGGGCCGTGATAGGCTATCTCCTACTTCAACTGCTTCCGGGCTTGGCTTCCCCAAGGTGAGAATCGGCGGTTCAGGCCACTCGTATGCTGTGGTG
This sequence comes from Lactifluus piperatus, assembly GCA_003315875.1. NCBI lineage: Eukaryota > Fungi > Basidiomycota > Agaricomycetes > Russulales > Russulaceae > Lactifluus > Lactifluus piperatus. The sequence continues at coordinate 20,759 of QFDX01003347.1, read as the reverse complement.
GAAAGACCGCGAATTCCAAGGCGCACAGAATCATCAAACCAATGTGGAACGAGTACTTTAACTTGGGTTTCCTTCTGATGTTGTAACGCGGTCCGATATTTCTCGGACCCGGGCCGTACAGCAAAGAGATGTGTAACATCGCGAGTTAGCCCTGAGCGCCATTGCCCTCCCAGCGCCGTGACACCTGCATTCAAGACTTCTGTATCAGACGGAACGAGCTGAGGGGTGAAAGTAAGAGACTCGCACGATACCGCAAACAAAGGGAGGCGTACCTCGGTCGCACAAGCCACAACTCCGGAGAAAAGCATAGCAGGGTCAGGAGAAAAATGCTGTACACTTCCATGACAATTAGACACATATTCAAAAAGAAGATATACTCACTCACTGTTGAAGTTTTCCGAGGATTAAGGATCGATCGACCCAGTAATCCTTGAAGTCACGGTTAACAGGGAGGTGTGATTTGGAGAGACTTGAGGGAAACGCACTGTGATAGTAAATGATCCTTCCTTCGCATGGTCCTGTCCTTCGTAGTCAAGTGAGGATGTGATAATATGCGTGGCTTCCTCCAGCGGTACCGGTTGGGCACCGTTATGCACCAACAAGGGGATCAGATCAACCTTTCGTTCCTCGGAAAGGGTAGAAGCGCAGAAGAACTTAATTCCGTCAAAAATTGACATTTGAAAAGTCAAAATCGAGCAGAGACTTTGAACGTATTCTGCAAATGTGTGTGCCAGAGTGACCTGACGAGACGAGACGCGACTTTGCTTCGCGCGCGGCATTTCCGCCTCACGTGATGCGACACACGCGCACTTGTCACATCACGCTGTCTATTGTCACATTGCCATTGTCACGTTGTCAATTAGCTCAGCAGTCACAAATGGCTCCTTCCCCTTCCCCGGCCAGTTTGAATGCAACCGAGCCCGTGTGCTACATTGAAACTTCGGACTTATAATTCCCGTACTCAACTTCACCGCCATCGGCGACCAAAGGTGACCACAATCAATCTTCTTTGTTCCAGCTGCATCACCCACTTTGAAGACCATCTGCTCTGCTCATATCCTTATGTCTTTTCACCTCTTCTGCTGCTGACCCTTGCTTCTGCTCCCAAGAACCACATCTACCCCTCACATGTGTCATAGTGGCCAACAATTGGGCCTGGAGGGTACAAGAGTCGAACGCAACGTATCGCTCTCGCTTGCGTTCCGTAATACATTGACTGACTTGCGCGCCGAACCGGCAGTTTTTATAATCCCCGCCTGAGCTATCCTTTTGGCAATGCTAGTACTAAACGCTGAGGCGGCACCGCCCATCCTTGGTTAACTCCGCCGTAGCGAGTATCGTGACTGCCCGTACTACGTTCTTCATAAATGCGGAAAAGGTAAGTTTTCACACAGTTGCTATCGGAATGACGAGCTGGATTCCTGATGCGAAAAAAAAAAGACGACGGTCCTGTGAGGCCTACAAGCCGAGTGGTGCATCCACCGAACAGATATCTGTATATCTTGGTTAGTAAATACTGACAGCCGCAAAGTCTCTTCCGGACCCTTCTTAGCTCGTTTCCCCTATCTACCAAAAGTGTGCCCTAAAGATTAGCTGTACATTGTCTCCATTACGTGTACGGAACCTCAGCAGTGGAGGCCCTCGTATTTGGGCAGAGTAGAACAAAAGAAAGATGGCCGTTACGTTTCTCAAGCGCTTGCTTCCCTTTGAAGCGAAAGGAGGACGACAACGGCAGTGACAGTGATCATGATCAAGCCACGCTACTGGTAGCAAACGCCACAAATAATTTTTCTACGAGTACAGTGTGTTATTATCCCACGGTATGTGAGCGCAACAATTGCCTCCGTGTGCTTCCTGCCCTTCGGCTACAAAAAAAACATCCCCTTCCCTCTCACGGGGATCCGCGACAACAACTGTGGATCCTGTTCTCGGTCCATTTCGTGGTCGGGGTGCACTTTGCTAGTCCGCTCCCTTTTTATTATTTTGTAACTGGAAGTCATTTTATACACCAGTTAAGGTACACAATCATGCGGCGTGACTATCCCATCGACCCAGTTTGTCAAGGTTCTCCTCAATGCGCCCTAAGTGAAACTTTGTTTTTCGGGAATTAGCGCTTTACTGAATCCGTCTAGCAGTCCGAAGCATCCCCGTATCTCGATCATATCATTTACGCGGCGACCTTAAGCCCTCTCCTTCGCCGGTCGACAACACTGTACAGCAGGTTTGGTAGCCCCTTTTGTGCTTCGCAGCTCCGAAGGTGTGGAGGTGGTCCTTCCCCAACACGTTCAAACCCGATCTGGCTCAAAAATACGTGTCGAGGCCTAGCGCGTGCATCTCTTGAGTATGACCCTACTCGTTTTTGCGCGCCCCCAATGTATCGCGCCCTTGAACAGCAGCCTGAGAATATTGGTGGCAAATGAGCCGAGTATCATTGGTCCGTTCGATCGCAGTTTGTAAACGAAATATGTGAAGGTTCTGTGGACGCTGGTAGACCCAACTCCCCCGCAACGGTGGCGCGCAGTCGTCAATCGTACTGCCAACAATGTCCCAATGGAACGTATTTAAACTTATAGCTCCCGGTCACAGGCCCGCTGCAAAATATTGCACGGTAGGGTCGCATGGACGTGTTTGAACTCATCCGTTGTTTTGATTTCAGATTTTGTAATGATGATCACTGGTCGCGGCCAAGCCGCCCGAGAATCTGGTCAACATTCCTCTGGGCGCTAGCAATGATTACCATGTGGTCCTGATTGGGAGGCCCACAAAAAGCTGTTGCAAATCGTAGGTCACGCAGTGCGAGGCATACAGTACAAATGAACGGCGTCATTGCAGAGGTCACCTTTTTGGAACAGCTCTGTGTTATCTCCTCTCGGAGTTGCAACGCATGCAACGATAGGGTGGGAATTACCTAACTCCCCACTCACCCCTGGCCTGGAATGCATCTAGGGTCCTAACCTTCGGCGGAACATGCGCAGTATGGTAAAAAAACAATCTTTTTGGCTTGCAGGGCCACAAATTACTTTATTTTTTTGAGGGCCCTTCCTCAGTGGGCGCGTTTTTTTGACCCAAAGAAGTGGTGGCACACCGGCATTTTGCGGATGATAGACGCTTGGATATATGGGTGCTATATTAGGTAATAAAAGCGCCTTTGACCCGCCACTTTACATTTGCAGTCCGCCTGCGCCTAGAAGTCTCAAACACGCCGGTAACATGACACGTGGCAGGATGAGCAGGGCGCTCCCCGAACGTGTCGGCATGCAGCGACCCCCTCGAGACAAGTGGAGATGCTTGGAACTGCGTCACTAGGATTGACAGGTCCGTTCCAGGTACCAGGGCACGTAATTATCCTGACTCTTATCAGCTCAAATTCTTTCCAACTTTTTACTTCCTGAAGACTGGGGAGTTTACAGAGTCGATCAGAGTGAATCGACTTTGTGAGCGCGTAGAATATCGCGAGCTAGCCTTGCAGTAGGGAACGGAAACCGTGACAAGAGGCGCTGGACCAAGGTCCGACGCAACCTGTTCGGCAGTCGGCGGTACCTCGTGTAACCGTAGACAGAAAGATCAACTACGGCCATCCCATCACCAAGGGCAACAACATTGCTGGGAGGGCGGCGTATCTGTCAGAGAGCTCAGTAGGGAATATTCCGGGTTCCCCTTAAAGTTGCCATCGCAAGTACTAGACGCACGGCGTTGTCCACCGCACGACGTGGCTCACACTGCTGAAGGGAAAGGGAGGGAGGGTAGGGGGCCAAGCGTGATAGAAGGCAGCTGAACAGCATCCAAGCACGCACGTTCAATCACCTAAAAGTAGCACTCCAGAGACCCGGGGTTCCGCCTCGATATCAAGATAGGCGGGTAAAAAGGGCAGGGGCCTGGAGAGATCACCTTGCAACCCGCGACTTTTCGAGACGATCGGATTCCCAAAATTTCAAGATGAGAATTATTCCAGTAAAATGAATTATCTAAGGGAGGTGAGCAGCGATTGCGAGAGCTCAAGGAACTTTGCGTTTGACTGATGTTGGGGCTTGGAGAGAAACAAGGAACTGGGTCCGCATTTGGGCGCTGAACGGCGCTGAGCGAATAGCTTCGAATTGAGGCTAGCCCAGAAGGGTAGGGAAAAGGCCGAGGAAAAATTCTAAAAGGCAACCTGAAGCGCGCCTGGCCTTTGGGTATCAGCTGGCGTTTGCCTTTGTGGAATCTTCGATAATTATGGGAAAAGGATTTGAGGATGGCGGGGAAACCGACGATTGGTCGAGCCGCGCTCACGGGTTCAAGCGTGAGGAGCACAGCCGTTTCAAGGGTGTCTGTTATAGCACCTCCTTAGCCGGTGTCAATGACCATGGGGCGACAAACAAGAGATCAGCAGATTCCCCTTCTCGGAGAGCCAGAGTGCTTCGCTTTGATGCCGTCCTCACAGTTGTAAAGTCAAAAACCCAGCGCGCGCTCAGGTGATTTGATCCTGTCGTTTTCCCCCTTCGTCCGCGGTTGACAAAGTTTATACACTGAACTTCACACACATAACGACCACTCTAGGACCCGCTTGCTCTCATAAGCCGCCGCCTCTTTGGAAACTCGGACATCCGCCACCACCTCGCCCCGATCACGCCGCAGTTCGTTCGCCTGACTTGCCCGCACCACATCGCCGCTCACGCACTTCAAGACGCGTTCCTTCAACCTATCATACACGCTCGTGTCTGCAGCTGGTATCATGAGTCGACTCGACTCTCTTGTACAACACTCCCAAGCTGGCTCAGACTCTGCTACATACCGGCACTCTCGCTCGGACAAGAGCAGCCCACATGCCGATTCTGACGATAGCGCGTCGTATAACTACCGCCGCACGTCTGCAAAGCCAGACGAGATGGCTCCAGGTTAGTTCTAGTTCAACAGCCCAGGATTCACTCTTCTAACCGTCCTCGAAGAGGACACTCAACTGACCTCCCAGGCGCTCAATTCGGACGGTACACCAAGAAGGCCGATGAACGCGTTCATGATATTTGCGCGCCGTAGGCGACCTCAGGTTTCTGCGGCCAATCAGACTATGCGCACGGGCGATATTAGCAAAATACTGAGCAAGGAGTGGAATTCGATGGACATGGTGAGTTATTCGTCTGCAGCGGTGTGGCGTACCTTCCTCCTTATCTACACAACGAAGGCGGACAAGCAATTCTATCTCGATCAAGCCAAGCGTCTGAAAGAGACATTTAATTCTAAATACCCCGACTACGTTTATAGGAGGCGACCGAACAACTCCCGCAAAAAGCGGAGGCCAGACGCCAACCCGTTGCTCGATCCTTCGACAGCAGGTGATGCAGGGGATGATTTCCCTGCCGCGCACGACTTCGACTACCAGTCTGTTGATGGACAGGATTCTGTGCGAGACCTAGCTTCGTCGCGTAGTAGCTCACATTCTGGCGTGGCGCCAGGATTTGGAGAAAATTCGAGTATTCCATCCCCACACCCTACGGTCTCACCTTACGGGTTTTCCACCAATGACTATCCAGCCAGCCACGTCCCCCCTTCGGGTACACGTCTTCCTCACCTTTCGTCGATTCACGACCATTCACAACCTGAAGCCCCTTCTATGGCTTCAATGCCTTCTCACCACTACCCCGACACGTCGGTGCATTCCCACGCATACCCGTCTCACGCGTCTCAGCCCCCCGCAAATGGCCCGTCTTCGATCGCATATGGACCTGACCACATTACAGGTCCTTCGTTTTGGGGAAGTGCATCCAGCGTCCGTGGTGATCACGGGAGGACCATACAGCCAACGTGGACGTCGGGGCCGCCAGGGCCCGTTATACCCCCCCTCAGTATTGGAGACCAACTTCGTGAGCGGCCAGCCGCTACCGCTCCTCACATTAAAAGCGAGGTATGTTCCGGTCCTTCACCCCGCTCCTGGTCTATATCCTCCTCCCGTATCTTCTCACTATTCTAACAATTGCCTGTTTCAGACACTCTCATCGCCGTTCTTTCCCGCTTCTCACTCGCCTGGAGCATACCAAAGCTCAACATCGTCTTCCTCCACTCCCTCTGGGAGTCCAGAAAATTATTACTCAGGCTCTCAGCTTCAAGGAGGCCCGTACGGGGGTAGAGCGGGTGAGAGTTACGAGCAATCGACCATATACACCTCACATCAGGTACTGTATTCCAACACATTGCGTTACGTTTCGAATGCTCATGAGATATTACAGCTACAATCGCGGTCTTCGCGCCCATCGGTGCACTCATTAGCACTCGATTCAGGGATGACCCCATTGGGTAGCCCGTCTCCGGGTACCTCCACCTTTCCAAACCCAAACATGGACCATTGGCGCACTAAAATCGGCGGGTAATCGTAAGATCATGCCTGTCAACCTCTTTGGAATTTTTTTTTTGTGATTTGGTTTTCTTTCGGACCTCCGTACAATTGCTTTCTTGCTGCTGTTCCTGCGACAATCTGGGCCTAGACCACTAAACCATCGCTTGTTTGCTTATTGCTCACCTCTTATCCAACTCGTTACATGTGCTTCGTTCTTATCGCCGTGTCGTCATCTCAAGTTTGTTGTGTATCCCTCCCTGCACTAAACTTCCCCGTGTGTCATGTATAAACTACTCTTGTTCCGTAACACGTCATCCTTTCTGCTTCAACCTTCAAGAAAAAACGCTTTTCTCGAACTCTGTGGGAAGCAAGCCCATGAATTCTGAGTGCTAACCGAGTTCTGCCCTCAAGTAGGCAGATTTACGCCGCCTGTGACACGACGCGACCCCTTAGGATCAAACGCAGCTGAAGCATGGAATCCAGGGCAGGTGTCTGCGGCGTCTGCAAAAACGATGCGGATTTTATTGCTCGAAGCGGGACATGCCGACATCGGTGCGTAAATCGCATCTTGACACGTTTGATTCCGATTCGAGCGAGGAGGTCGTACACACCTTCCATCAGGGGAATCACGGCGGCACGACTTACAACTTCCGATGCGTGAGAGTGGGTGTGAGTCGAACACATGGACTTCCCTTCGACGCGCCCAACGAGTGCGATGGGAATTCATACTAGGAACAAAGCTATGACATGTGCTCATAGGACCGAGCACGTGGAGGGTCAATGAATCCCCTGTGGAGTATATTTGGGGGATAATTGCGCCTGTTGTGCACCGTGGACCGCGGGATAAACCGGTCCCAAAGTGAGACTGCTCCGCTTGAGATGCAGCAAATCGAGGCAGCGCTTAAAAGAAGTTGAGGTTAAGTACTTGTAGAGAAAAAAAAAAAAAAAGACGTAACAGCTGAAAGGCGAGGTACAGTACGTACTGTAGTACGAATGGCCATGGGAGGTATTAGACACTCGGCGCCCACGGGCAGTGGGTGGTTGTGATTGTGCACCACGCGTCCGAGTCGCTGAGCAAGGTACGAGGGTGCTGAATGCTGATCATGATCATGAGTGCTGATGTCATTAGATCACGATCATTGATCTTGGATACATATAACTTACTACAAGAATACGTCTTTCTGACCAGATAGAGTAAATGAGACCATTATCAGATGATGGCTTATACGCCACTAAGCCTAAGCGAAACCAAAGATACTCAGAAGTGGAGATTTGTACTGTAATCACGTGAAAGTGAAACTGCTTGCCCGAAGCCGACTCAGAGTCCGACTCGAGCGAGGTACAGTAGGCCTACAAGTAACTTAGGTCTACCACCACCATGGATGGGTACATGCATCCTGTTGTAGATTCTACGGTTGTCTTTAAGGACGGCATCTTCAAGAACAAAGTCCTTTTCTGTACTGGCGGTGGCTCCGGCATATGTCGAGCTATGACCCAAGCTGTGGTTCGTCAAGGCTCGCCACTGTTGTAGTATGACCGTACCTGACTGACAATCCCTTCTGCCGCCATTTAGATGCAACACGGCGCCAATGCTGCTATTGTGGGTCGAAAGTGAGTTGCCGATCGATGGGTGCGAAACCTTGTTGACATGGTAGTAGCGAGGAGCGCCTGAAAAAGGCAGCCCAGGAACTGTCTGACACTACTGGAGGAACTTGCCTCGCCATCAAAGCAGACGTTAGGGATCCAGGACAAGTTCGGGCTGCTGTTCAGCGGACCATCGAAAAGTATGGCAGGATTGATTTCGTCATCAATGGTCATTAGCACATGCACGTCTCTTGTTTATCATGTTCACCAATTACTTTACCGCAGGAGCCGCAGGAAATTTTCTTGCACCGATCTCTGGCCTTTCCGAGAATGGATTCAGGACTGTGATCGAAATTGACACGGTAGGTTTGACTTTCCGTATTCTTCCGCCTTGCTTGCCGATCTCTGCTATTCCCCAAGCTTGGTACATACCATACGATTAAGGCCACCCTCCCTCACGTAAGAGCGTCAAAGGGATCATATATCCATGTCAGCGCGACACTACACTATCACGGTGTGTCCGACTCTCGTATAATCCCCTATGTGGTACCTGAGCCCGAATATAGGCACCCCTTATCAAGTACATGTTTCTGCCGCGAAGGCTGCCATAGACGCGACATCTGCGGTCCTTGCAGTGGAAGAAGGTCCTCATGGTGTTCGCTCGAATGTCATCGCACCGGGCCCTATCGCAGGGACGGAGGGTATGGATCGCCTCTCGCCCAAGGGTCCCGCTGGCCAGAACTATTGGCACCTTCCCACTGGTCGCGAGGGAGATGCCAGAGATATTGCCAATGCGGCAGTTTTCTTGTTCAGTGACGCCGCCAGCTTCATCTCGGGGCAAATTCTGGTTGTTGATGGTGCCAGTGAACACCTTAGAGGACCTATCTTGCCCTATCCTCAGAGCGTTCTTGATCCAGCATCGACTAAACACTTGATCAAGACACGGTTGTAGTAGACAAGGATACCTATGTGCCCACAGAATCACCCATTCCTGTGGGATCTGGCAAAACTGAAGTACTGAAGTACGACGCGTATGAGTGCAAATGGCAATACATTTAAGCTTATTGCAGGAGTTTGCAATCACGCTTTCACATGGCAGGATTCCGGATCCTGAAAGGTATCTCCCCATCGTAGGACTCATACGTTCAACAGTGGGTTCACTGACTCAGACGATGAATGTGCTCCCTACACGGTTTTGCACTGACAGTGAATCCAGGGCCGGCTTTGATTCGAACTGGTGTGAAAGATTGTAGGGACCGGATCGGACACGCGGTTTCTCCTTCATAAGTCAAATTGCTCTAACCCGCCATTCGCGGTATGCATATCCTGTGTTAGAATCCAAGAGGCGAGGTATAGGACATCCGTTGATTGTATGCCGGGTCGAAGAGGGAAGTAAGAGATCCATAATCTTAGTGCGGTTCACGATTAACATGACTCAAATTTGGGAAGAGAGAGCCGAGACTAAATACGTCAAGTAGCTTGACTAGTATTTTAAGCCTTATATGGACTGGAACCTCTGGTAGAAAAGGAAAGGGGGGGGGGCACTAGGGCCAGAGTACAGGGTAATACGCAGTACATCAGGACGAGGTACGTGGCGCGTAGCAAGGGAACAATGTGATGATGAGAGTGACAACCATCACTGCGTTTACCAAGATAGGCAACCAGCTTATAATTACCGGAGTCCGAATCAGCCACTTCGTCCGACCCACGGTACGGTACCGATCTGATGGTGGATGAAACCTCAACCGGAACATCATGAGTTAGTCGTCCCCGGGAGGTTTAGGGAAAGCGTTCGTGCGAGATTATACCGGCTGTTTTGCCACCTGGAAGCGGCGTGGGGAAGTGGTGGCGCTCACGCCGCAATATACCAGCCGAGAAAAAAAGAATCACGGCTGAACTTAGAAAACGTCCTGGGAGAAAGAAGGCGTGAGAGTAATTGTGACATTGGGTGCTGAGGTCCTGTGTCAGAGAAAGTAACATTCCTCGGTCACCTTCCAATTTTTACGAAAGAAGGGCCCTAAAAAGCGTTTCTCCGACGTTGATTTTTTGCTGGCGACTGCCTCACCTTATTCTTGTGGGGATGACAGGACATGAGGCCGCGTGGAAAGGAAAGACATGCGAACCGTATAGGACGCGACTGAGCACAAGGTCTTCGCATTTCAATACACGTAGGAAAGAACAATGGATTTATAGGGGTTCAGCCGCTGATATGTAAAGCACTGTGCATCAAGACGTCAGAGCGTAGTGTAAAGCCACGGGGAACCATCTGACCATTATTACCGCGAATGAATGCATCGCCATAACGATTTGTCACGACTCCGTTGACATGTTCCTCCGTCTGTTCGAGAGCGATGTTCATGTATCCATCCAGGCAAGAAAGTACACCTGGCGTACCAACATATGGATAAGTTAAGTTTTGACCCGGGACTCAAGGTAAATGCAAGGAGAACACACCACGGTAGTCGACCCCAGACGTAAGTCGAACTACGACACGCTTACCAACGACATTTTTTAGGAAATCTGTTGGTGAACCGGAGGTGACTGGAGGTGGAGGAGGGGGAGTAGCTTCCGGTGGGCGAGGTGGTGTGTCGTCCATGTTCTATGAAACCCTAACCTAATCATTATGCATTATCCTTCATGTTCATCCAAATTTGTCATTCAGTTCAGTTCAGATTCCTCGATGGCAGAGAGTACTTTAGTCTGCCAGCGTGTTGTTGGAAATACATATCGCCCTCTCTTCCTACTGCAGTGCTCAATGTCTACGTCTCCTCAGCCCAAGGAGTCTTACGGCTCGGATCCACGCGTCGGTCATGATGATGTCTCTCCGATGCAAATCTCGCCAACTCCACCCTCTTTACCCCCTCCAGTTCAACACAACCCTGACATGGTTTGCGACAAGAGCAATGGGGGCGCGAGGAAATCAAGCTTATATATTTTTAAACACATAACTTCTTCTCACTTTGAACTACCCCCTAGCTTGCACTGGATCATAGATAACTGGATGTGGTCGAAATGGATGCACGCCATACGTTGCGCGGTCTCAGAGATGGCCTCGCTGCTTCTCCTCGTCGTTAATCCATCTACACGAGCGATGGGTCAGGTGTGTTGATATATTTTGTGGCCAACCTTTACTTAGTACTTTGTAAGGCTGCATTTTTAATCTTGGTCGGTATGTAGGCTTCACGCTCGCAAATGGAACCATTATTGAGCCATTTTGTCAGCTGGCATGTTGTCACCTCCAGGAGATCCCTTCGTGACCAACACAGAACGAGAAATTATCATGCTCTTATCCGTCCTGACGGCATGGGGGTTAGTATATAAGATACATCCGAGTGTACAGTACAGTATACTCACACACTACTTTTCACACAGGTGGGCAAGCTTAGGGATAAAGCTCGCCAGTATAACACGAAGATATACTGATCATACAGCCACGATTCACGAAATTTTATCTGGGAAATATATAGAAGCTGGGGTGAGTTCAATGTATTTGCCCCAAGTCGCCACTAAGCTCTTGTGATAGCCCTCCACCATTAATGCAATATTTCTCTTCTTTGGTTCTGCCTTCTTTTTATACGTCAAGGTTCAGCAAGGTCCTGGTCCGTTTGCACCCGCGACTATCCTGGCTTGCATCTGCCTAGGCAGGCTTTACTCTTCCCTCCACGTTTGCCAGCTCACCTTCCCCACAGACATCACCTTAACAACGTCAGCCTTGTTTCCTTACGCATACTATAAGGTGAGCTACCCTTTGGTTTGACTGAGTAGCCTGCACTTAATGCACTGGTACAGCCGGGACAGGCCGTCGTAGTCCCCCTGGCATTCCATTCGGCTCTAGCAATAGCTTCATCCATTTTCATCTTTCCTACCTCTGTTGCCGCGCAATACACCACTCGACTCCGGGCGGTCATAGGTCCACTTAGCTCTGGCTTCCGTCAGCATCTCGCTCTGCTTGAAATTTCCCCCTCTTCCCCGGATTTTTCACCGAAGGCTGTCAGAGCCTCTGCGTCGACAGCTGAAAGTGCCCTTGCACCACTAGTTGCCTCAGCTCGTCTCCTGAGACGCGACATTTCATGGGGGCGTTTCTCTGGTGAAGACCTCGATGGCATGCGAGAGAAAGTTCAAAGTTTGGTCATGCGTGCCCACGGCATGAATGTGTATTTCTCCCTCACAGATCCCACTCGTGAACGGTTTCCCGTAACCCCTGCGCCATCCCGCCCTGGCAGCCCCTCAACCGGAACACCCAATGTGTCTCGCCCGTCCTCACCAGCTCGAACTGAAGGGTCCCCAGACGCTTCCCCGGCAGAGCCACATTCTACAGCAGTTTGTTCCCAGGCTCAGGTTGAACAGCACCGAGGACGGTCGGCATCACAAAGACACCCCCGTTTCGATGTTGGCTTTTTTTCCAACTCTGGAAAATCCCATTTGCATGGAACGCTATTTCGTAAGCACCACCACCGGCACTCGTACATATCCTTACTCTCGGGTGTCCATCATCACGACAATCTCCGTGAACACGTTGTCGGGGTGTTTGAATCCCAACGGTATCTCGATCTCGAGTCACACCACTTTGCACACCCACTAGCCGTATACTATACGGAACGGTCAACTGCACTTCTCCGCCAAAGCTGCGAGGCGCTGCTCCGTTCATGTGGCATGTGTCTTGGGGAGCTCGACCTCTGGCTACGTACTTCGCGGCACAAACGATGGATGTTCTGGTGTGCTGGAGTCAAATGCTTTAATGTGCAAAGAGAGCGCCTCAATGCTCTATACCGGGCGTACGATGACCTCACCAGGGCGGTTGAAACTTTTCGAACATCCCTACGGTTCGTGATTCTAGTCACATGACTCTTGCTTACCGCTTTCATAGGCATTTGGCCCTAGAACCGTATCGGGAGGCGTTTAGCGACAGACATGAAGGGTGCATGACGGGGGGGGAGGTCCCTCCTCATCGCTTTCTTTTCCATGCCTACACTTATCAGTACCATCTTATGGAATTTTCCACCATTCTGATCAGTACCGTAGGGGATATCTTCAATCTTGTTTTAATCCTCGCTGAGTAGCCTGCCTCAGCTCGAGTATATCACGAACCTGGAAAGGGAGCGCTTGAAGACTCGGCTTTGGCTTCCGTCAGTGTCCTTCCATGACTTCCTTCGTTGGAGCGTATGGGACCACAACGTCAATCTTGAGCACGAAGATGACGAAAATCCAAGTTAAATTTCCTTGCTGTGCATTTTATTCTGAGTTACTGATTCAGATCAGATATTGTACAGGGAAAGGAGGGACTCTGTGTCGATCTTGGCGCAGCACAACGCCGCGACCCGGACGCGTTGCCCCCACGGAACTCATTTGAAGCGATTATGAACATCCTTTACCATGCCTTTCGGGGTATGGCTCGTGGCAATCAACTTTTCGCGATCAAAGCGGGTATTCTTACAGGTCAGCACTTTGGGTTGACCCAATGACGGACCTGACGTAGTCATTTGAGGGCAGTACTCCTCAGCCTTCCTTCGTTCATTAAGTTTTCTGCTTCTCTTGCATATGGTACGTTCTCGGACAACACAATACCACCACCTTCGCAGGCGCTCATTGTATCGTTGCCAGGCGAGCGGTTTAGTTGGGCGATGTGAGTTACCTGATGTCTGCTATCGTTCGTGGCCTTATGTATGTCAGCTTCATGGGCCAGCTTACGCTGTCGCGCTTTCGTGGCGATACCACATTCGGCCTTGTAGCGCGCATCATCAGCACGTTTGCGGGTGGTCTAACAGGTGCAGCCATATGGCACATCTCTACAGGTGCAGGAAGGGGTAATCCCTACGGCCTGGCTGTCATCTGCACTATCGTGTTCCCGTTTTTCTTCTATACGAGGCTCTATTGGCCAGGACCACCGGTCTCGAACATGATATTTTGTACCACAACAGCACTGGTGAGTTCAAGCCTTCTTAGAAGTCGTCAAATATCCTCTATATTCCCCCGCGTCCCAGGTAGTTGGTTATTCTTGGCAGAATACTCATTATCACTTTGGCAAATTTTTGTATTATGGGATAAACCTCGCTTGGGTACGTGGTCCCGATTTTTCCATCAGCCTCTGAGCATAATCACTGTCGTCATAGAGGCGCTTTGTTCTCGTGTGTGTGGGAGTATCTGTTGCATTGTGAGCTCGACCGTTGTCGTCCTATGTCACTGTTAACGCTCATCTTCCAAAGCATTTTCTCATTTCTTCCGCCTGCTACCACTCTTCGCGGATACCAGCGGAAAAGCCTTGCCACTACGGCTTCTGAAATCGGCTCAGTCTACTGTTCAATCGTGTCATATGCGAGTTCTCCCCATGTTGAAGACCCACAGCCTGTTATCCAGAGTTTGATCGCGATTCGCCTGAAACTCAAGCGTTCCATTGTTTTGCGCGCTAATATAATCTACGAGGTGAGTCGCGAGGGTGCTCCGTCCTTCTGTTTTTAGCTGAGGTAGACTCTCAGTTTTCATTGCGTGGAAGGTGGCCAGCGGAAAGGTATCAGAAGATCCTAGAAATCCAACTGTGTGTATATCTGACCCTTATGACGCCTCGCTTACAAGACGTCTCTCTAGAGAAATTGCGTACCTTCTCTCGCATTTGATGTCGGTGTTACTACACCTCGAACCAGCCTGGACGCAAGCGTTCCTTCGCCGTACCCGGTTTTTGGATCCCGACTTTCAAGGAGATGTCCTTGCCGTCATCAGTAAAGGACGATCGACCTAGCGTCAGGACGCCACTAACGCACACTGTCTCTATTCAGGTATGATATCTACGGCTCTCCGCACTGGTACCCCGCTTCCCCAGGTCACACCATGTCCATTGCTCGACCGTTTTATATTGCATCACCACGGTTTGAAAGTGATCCGAAGCGAAGAAGATGATGACTATGGCCTTCCGAGGACAATGTCGATTGACGTCCTCGAGAACGAGCAATACATGCAAGTACTCATAACAGCTTTCTTGCTTGCCTTTAAACAAAGCTACTTGGCAGGTGTTACTGCGTCGGGGTGTCAACATCGTTCGGCATTATGACGCGTTTTGATCGGTTGATGCATGCAACAAAGGAGCTTGTTGGCGAGCAATACCATATTCACGGCGTCGGGTCCGTTGCCAAGGTGGGAGGTGTGGAAATAGGTTCACGCACCAATTCGTTTGGACCGATCCATGGTGCATGACCTTGGATGCCACGGTTCGAACGCCTGAACATTCGTTTTGTACTGTAACACGTAATTATAAATGACAATGAGATCAGCAACGTAGGGTAGACACGATGGTCCCTGCTTCTACTGAGTCTGATTCAAATGGTAGGCGTCTCCAACCACAGCTGAGGTCGCCCGGGCCGCGGTGGCTTCCCACTAGCGCATGACTCGTGACCACGATGTCTAAGATGCTACCACACTTCATTCTCATTGCCCCTTCTCCTCATGCCACCGAGGAAACTCACACGCCAAGGGAATCACTCGTCGAGGCCTGGACACATGCCATCGCTCCTCTACCATTGGAATTACAATCGCACTTCACCGTACTCGAGGGCAGGTTGTCCCATCTTCCGGCTGACCAGCTGCTGTGCGATTGCGTCGTTTCTCCAGCCAACTCGTTTGGAATCATGAACGGCGGGTAAGCTTCTCCTGAACACTTCACAACTTCCCGACGTCTCGCTTTGCCGTCAAATTGACTGTCTGCGTGTGGGGAGGGAGATATGACCTAGCGCTCTCCCTCGCGTTCCAGGGCGCGGACGGCGTGCGGACGCTCTCACGTCATGTGCAACGAGCTTTGCATGCCCGCTGGCATGGCTACCTACCTCCAGGGTCGTGTCTCATCACATCGCTCCCTGCTGACTTAGCGAGGAGCGACGGAAATCCGTTTGGTGCCTCTAGCATTGCAGTCGTGCCCACTATGCGCTATCCTGTGGACATCCGGTGGCATCAAGATCTCGTTTATAACGCGATTTGGAGCTTGCTGATCGAGGTTCAGCGATGGAACGCTGAACTTGTGGATCGCGTAGCTGGAAATCCCTACCACAAGATTGAGCGGATATTAATGACCGGGCTGGGGACAGGCACTGGGCAAGTGAGCACGGCACGTTGTGCTCAGCAGATGGTGTTGGCAATCAGTCATTTTGCACAAGGCGTACCGGAGGATGCTGGCTGGGTAGAGGTCAGCGGGTTGATTGAAGAGGTCAATGCTACTGTCGATTTGTGAATTACAGTAGGTCGTGTCTATGAACAGTTGTAGCTATATCCGTTCTCTGTACATCTACTTAGTAATCATCGTTGACCATCATGATGCCCGCTGGCTGCTGGGTCAGGGCAGCCAATCCATGGACGCCCCAATGACTTAAGGGTAGAGCCTCCTCCCCACTGATTATGCGACTACCTTTCCACAGACAGCTGCTCGATCTTCACTTGCCGTTATTCGCTGTTCATTCTCATAGGCTGCCAGGTAATGGCCCTGTAGCGGGGGTGTAGGTAGCTTGATAGTCATTTTGTTGGAGGCCTTCCGCTCGCATCCCCATCCTCACGTGAAGCGATCTCGACTCTAGATGTGAAGCCGTTCCGCGACTTGACAAGGCGCACGAGCATGAAAAGCTCAAGGCTGTCACAACACCAAAGCCGCGGCTGGGTGTAACGTTGGCGCGGACACAGGCACCATCCTACCAACCGGGAAGCGACAAGTGCATCGGGCACGGCGACGATACTGGGAATGGAGCTTTAGTCGAGGTGCTAGAGGAAAGGTTGTACGCAAGGATTATCTGGAAGGCTGGAGAAACCCGTGAGCCTGTGAGGAAGGGGTATCGTTAAGCGTGGCATGCGTGAGTTCGCGATCCAGTGAAGGCAGTTTGTCGTCCAAGTCATCGCATCGACTGACTACGACTCTACGAGTCCATTACCTAATTTCCGGACAGGTCCATAGTTTCGAGGGATGGATTGCGCAGCGTGAAGCAGTCCACACTTACGGAATAACTTGAGGTTCATCCGCTTGAGAATGTGTTATATAACTCATGAAGGTAGGATGAAAGCAAGCAGGTGGTTCAGTTTCTTGCATTTGCCATCAGTTCGCGCCCGGTGAACACAGTATCAAACACCTTCAATCGCAGGGCACTGAGGGCAGGGGAGTGCAGGAGAAGCAGCAACCTCTCAGATTGTCATGTTTACATCAGTCTAGTGAGTCCACTACAACTTACGAACTACGCAAGTTGAACAAAGACCCTTGGAACCATCAGCAAGTTGCCTTCCCAGTAGCGTGGGCTAAGGGTTGCACTAAGAGTGTTCGGGGTGGTTCAATAGCTGCCTTCATATAACTGAATTCTCCACAAATTCGAGTGCGCGACGCCGGTGTTTGTGATACTACAGTAGATCGCTCGGGAGAGCGAGAAACATCATCTCTGTCGCGTAGCAAACGTACGGAACGCTGGTGAGAACCGTTGAACTAAGCGCCACGAAAGAGCGGGGTTAGAGAGTTCTGAAGTATATCCCGCAATATCTGGCACACCTCGACAAGTGAGACGTTGAAGGGGATAATGTCCACAGCCGTGGGCCCGGGGTGAGTGGGATCATCAAGGCTAGTGACTGGAAAAGGTTTCTTGTAGGGGGTTAAAAAAATCCAATTCCATTACGTCTATTCTTTCTCTTACAGTCTACGGCTAGGGGAATGTAGCAAACGTATCTGCATGCCCAAGGACCGGAATTGCGACCACTCTATATCCTATAAGCTGCCAAATGTTCACCACAAGCGGTACAACTTGAAGTTGATTGCCTTCATGATATACTATCCTGAAGGGAATGCCCATGAAAAAGGACGACAGTCTAACGCCTTGTTCGGTATGGTAACGGCTCCTAATTGTCTTCTAACCTAGTAATCCACAGGTGACGGGAGCACTGTGCTCAAACGTGCGTTGAGAATGCTCAAGTATGTATCTGTCGTCAGCCAGTGTTCCGAATCAGTTCAGCGTCTCGAAGCAGAGCGAATAATGTACTCCAAACAAGGCTGACAACGCCCACAAAGACGAAGCGAAGTTGGGGGGGCACAAGGGTAAAGTTGATAATCTGTGTGGGGGTAAATACAATCCTATGCAGGACGCGAGGAGACATGGTGACGTTAGTTAGGGTGGTAATGGGCTCGAAAGAAGTGAGTATTGCGTACCAGCCCTGCATCAAAGTCGGCGCATACGCCTGAAGTACAGTCAATATACGAAGGGTATTCGGATGAGATGAGAGACGCGCCGTCTTCAGACTATCGGCCACACCGGATATGCCCTTGCCTTCCATGAGCGACATAGAGGTGAAGAACCAACCAACTACTACTGTAGGGATGATACAGTTTCAGATTGAGCATCAAGGAAAGATGTATGCGAAATTAAGAACATACGGGGTGCCATGACTGTTTGATCTAGCCAGGTCTAGATAACAAATAGTTAGCAAATGGAGGTTGAGATAGTAGGCCGGCGCACACGATAGATGGCAGCCTTAGCGGGGGTCGCAAAGCGGAGTCGATTGAGGAACATGATCCATTTCGAGATTGGGGGTCCAAAAAGGCAGCCTTTGCATAGGTTAGATACCATGCCATGTAGTTAGGAAAGTACCAATGCTAAGCGTTACCTCCGTAAAATGTGAGACGAGCCGTTCTTGAGAACTAGAGTGAATGTAAGGGAGGAAGGACAGACAAGTCGTGACACGTACATCATGTTTTGCACGCCTTCGTTCGATGACCTGTTGAGCAATAATGTCGCCTGAGGCAAAGAGGACAGCTGAGGCCACGCATTGAGTGGCTAATGGTCTCTTGAGGAGCAGTTTGCTAATAAAAATAATGAATACGTGCGTGTGTAGGAAGTGAACTGGATACGGACTTGAAAGAACGAAATAAAGACGCCATGTCATCCTGCCAGCGCGTCTTGCCTATAAGTCATCCTGCCAGCGTGCGTCTTGCTTATAATTGGATGTTGCCCCAAACGGCCTAGCTCGCCAGCTGTAGTAGCAGCTGTGTGGCACGGCCAGCAACCAGGGTTACTCTCCATCATAAACACCAACGATTAAATATCCAATGTAGATAAATTTCCCGAAGATCTGGGCTTCCTACAATCTCAGACCACGGTGAAGGCTTCGATTGACGCCGCTCTGAGCTAGTGCGAGTCAACTTTTGATGCCCTCATTGCGATGCAAGACGCCGTGATGCTCAACAGAGCTCCGCGTCAGATATCTAGCAAATAAAATGCGAATACCAAGTGCTATGCACTGTTCGGAATAACAGGTCGATGGAATTAAGCACACCATAGTACAGGCATAAATACAGAACCTCAACAAGGGACGCTCATCGCTCATTGCAATGCAGCCACAACAAGCTCGAGGATCTCCTTGATCGACCTTCCCCGGTTGATGTCGTCCTTTGCAATTGACTGCCACGTCATCCCATGGTGCGGCTCCGCCCCAATACACCGCTTCGTTACTTCCTCTGCTTGCGCAGCAGTCCCATGTTGCCGTTCAAACTTGAGCCACCAACCCCACGCGTCACCGATGTCTGGGCCAGCGCTAACTGCACGGTCGAACCACTGGCGTGCTTTCTCAATCTTACGTTCTGCCCAAAACAGCCGTGCGACGGTACAGATCACAAGTGGATCATCTGCACATTTCTTGAGCGCATCCACACTACGAGCCTTGCGTTGCGGCCGTGCCTCTGCCCAGATAGCCATCGACCAGAGTAGACCCGATGTGGGGCACTCTTGCAGTGCCCGCGCGAGCAATGCCTTCCCTTGTGCAGCTGCGCCTGAACGTTCTTCGATACCGATTGCTTCCGCCCAGAGGACGTCGCTCTTTGGGTTGACCAGTCGCGCTTTCTCGAGCAATGCCCGCGCACGAATGCTCTTCCCATCCGCCTCCTCTAGTCGGCTGGCAAGTACCCAAAGAGTAATATTCTTTGGCACAGTTTTGAGTCCTGCCGCATAGGCCGCGCGCGCGGCCGAGTAGTCGTTAGTGGCTTGGTGAATTTGCCCTTTGATCATGTGTAGCTTGGCAAATTTGGGATATTTTGACAGTGCCATTGAGACGGTGTTCAAAGCGAGTTCCGCTTGACCTTGTTGTCGCTCAAACACGGCCGATTTCATCCAGATCTAGAGGAGAGGGGAAGAGCAGGAATGAGCCTCGCACATTCAAAGGGAATATAACGGGACATGGTCACCCTCTCCGTGTCTGCGTCCGTCCGTGCGCGCTCCAAAAGCTCCCGTGCTACCATTAGTTCTCCATTTTCTGCCTCAAGCTTGACAGCCGCGAGCCAGATCTGCTCGCTCTCCGAGTTACTGACAAACGCGCGTTCGAGCACCGAGCGCGCTGCAGGTACATCTCCACCCAGCCACTTTTCCTTGGCCCACATTAACCAAAGTACCTCTGCATGGGGGCAGCATTCCACGGCCCGTGCAAGTAGTTTATCGAGGTTCTCATGAGTACCGTGCGCCTTCTCTAGGTCTGCCGCGCGGCGCCAGAGGTCACGGCGGTCGGGGAACACGCGCAGCGCGTATGCAAGGATAGCCCGAGCCGTGCCAACATGCCCGCGCGCCTCTGCCGCCTCTGCGTCGCTAAGCCATGTCGTCAAACGGTCTTCCTCCTCTACATCCATAGCGACTGTTGCAGACACAATTGCTTCACATGTACGCGGCGCACCCTCTGCTTCACATCGCTCAGCTTCCTTCAGCCATTGCTCGCGCGTAAGCAGTACACCGTGCCCACGCAGCGTACGCACAGCCGTGGCGAGCGTCCTGTCAACACGCTCTAGATCTTCCGCACGCTTCTCTTCGGAAAGGTTTCCCGTGTACGCCTCTTGTTCGATAAGGCGGCCTGCGGCGATCCAAATTTCGTGTGACGTGGGTAC
>QFDX01003346.1:0-16073 GCA_003315875.1 Lactifluus piperatus | reverse complement strand
GAGGATGCGAGTCAAGGCCCACGCAAGAAGGGCAAAGGGAAGGTGGCCGTGACCGGGGTTCTGGAGGCGGCGGGTACACGTAAGGCCCGCCACAAGACTGCCAACAGGACCCCAGCATTTAAAAGTGATGAATCCAAGACGGCGGGTTGCGGAGCGGGGAGGCTCGCAGCCACGATGGTACAGGAAGTTCATCACCATTACCTGCGGGGACCAAGTGTCCAGCAGGTCTTGGTAGAGCCCACTGCGCCAGGTCAGTTGATCTGGATTGAGGGGAGAGCAGGACGATCGTCGCAGCATGACAGCAGCGTGGTGCAGCAAGAGCAAGCGCCAGTAACCCACAGCACGGAGAGCGATGGGCGCGAGGAGCAGGACGAAGGCGAGTTGTTCAACATCCCAAAACGGCTGAAAGAACGACAACGGGCATTACTGGTGGCCTCGCCGGCGGATTGGGAGCGGAAGGCCGTCAACGCGCTCAAGTGTCGACTGTGCCCAGGCGCTGATTTTAGCGACTTTGAAGATTTTAAGCGCCATTGCGACACATCCGAGGCCCACCCCGCGAAGATATCTTTCTGCAACCACTGTGGGGACTTCTTTGCGCGCGGGGATGCGCTGAAGCGGCACTGCGAGAAGCGGCCGGGGGAGTGCCTCGACGTCACAGCGGAAGTTGCCAACCGGAAGCGCAGCGAGACCAATCGGGTCCACAAGGAGTTCGAGGAAAAACTCGAGGTTTGTTTGAGGACCGGCAAGAATCCCGGGACGCCGTTTTCGTTGATCATCAAGGGGATGTTCCCAGAGTCGTCCAAGAAGGGTAGTAGAGAGCAGAGCCGACTTGGGGCCGCGCGCAGGTCGAAAGCTGGACATTAGTAGAGTTACTTCCTTACATTTGTCTATTTCTTCTTTTTTTTTTCTTGCCGGTCCTACTGCGATGTGAGTAACTCGCAGTGTGGCGCCATGGACGATTTGTCTGTTTGTCTGCTTTGCCTTTGCTTGTGGTGTTCTGTCTCCCCTTGTCTCCTTTGCCCAGCTCCATTATATACATCGCAGAGTTTCTCGTTCGGCTTTAACTAGTGTCTCGATTGCACCGCGTTTCCCCCACTTCCGAGCAACCCTTACCCAACTGCTGCTGAGAACCCTGAACACGAACCGCGGAGGTCGAGTACAGGCGAAGAAAAAAAAAAGGTGAGGGGAACCGATATAGAAACCAACAATCGATGGGTTTCAGCCGAATCGGATAAGTTTATAAAGCCCACGTTGAATTGGCATGGCGGGCTTTTTCTTGCCACGCTGCCGCATTGTGAGTAAATCCAGTGCGCACCGGACCACCGAGGGCTTGTCTCTTACCCTACACGGAACACCACGAGTGCATAGTAGATACACACAGGCTACACGCGGTCACACGAGAGCTAGTGAACACGTACAAACACACACATATATTCGCCACAAGCCTTGTCGGATCAACCAGAGGTTATTGGAATAAGTTGAAACAGACCTGACACAAGCGTCCACGAGGTGCGTTGATCGGGAAGAGGAGGATGGGGAGAGAAGAGTAAGAACACGCCATCGATTAGGAAGCCGCCGCCGGACGGAAGACGCGTCAGCGTTACTTCACTCGTCTGGTAACTTGTTCTTTCCGGGGATTGGTGTCTCAACAATTTTAGCCCTCGGCGAACAGGATGATGGTAGCGATTGGCCTCGGATAGCGTTCGTACCTTTGGAAAGGCGTATCTCGATGGACAGACACAGACACGCATACGTCGCGCGTATCACGCGCGACGCGGGTATTATAGTCCCTCACTTTGGCGACACAGGGACAAGTCAACCACATTCGCACCGCTTCCCACTCTTCGTGACACCGGAGGCGTGCGTAGCGCTGTCTTCGATCATGTAAACGCGTGTCCCTGTCGAAGGGCGAGGTTTGGTTTGGGGAAGAACACCAAGCTTCTCGATTGCGGTGAAACAATAAATCACGAAAGAACGATCGAATAAACACCCATCCTCCGCGCCCATCACGGCATTTGTACGAGAAAAGAGCCTATCCCATAGACAAAAGCAACCCCTGCCGAATAACTCAAACGTGTACTATAGTGCTTTGCTTCCCTCGGGTTCTCGCCTACTGCCGCAACAGTCCAGATCCCCTATGTGCACGCCCGCATGAGTCAAATCGCACACTACCGAACAAAACCTAACAGGACTGAGGCGCTACTCCCCCTCCCTTTAATGAGCCGGAACAACACATCCCTACGGCAACTGTGCTGACGACCCCGAACACAAGTCTCTCTGTTATGGAGCTAGTGATCATGCCGAGCGAAGGCGGCGGCGTTGAACATGGTAAGCAAAATTATGAGAATGGCTTAAATAAAGCCGTCCGCAGCCGCCAGGTGATTCTTGAGAATGATACGCTTTGGGCGCTTTAAAAGTATTTATTCTCCCCGGAGGAAGGTTGACACGGTGAAGAGTAGCTGGTGGGCGTAGTTGAGGTCATGACGGGTGCGCTACAAGCTACATGAGAGCCAAAGCTTAGCCTATTCATGGAAGGGCTGCCCCCTCTCACATCTCGAATTAAGTCACGTCTTAGTACAAGTAAGACCCCTACCAGTTCATAGCTATCAAGTATAAAGACCATCTTCACGAAAGTATACATGGGGCCATCGGCAAAAATCTACCTCGTTAAGTCAGTTAGTTGCCTACGATCAACTTCGTGTTCTTCTCGAGTTCAGACGTACGGGTAATGGTAATATATTGCATATGATACGCTAGGACCAAAGGTCTAGTAGTAGTTGATTATTGATTGTTGCTCAGCAACCTGGATAAATCCAAGAACGAACGAGTAGGCAAAACATTTGCCTCATACAAAAACGAAGGGAAACCCCCGAAATAATAAGGAGTTATGATACAGTGAGATGGTGCGTGCTACGTATACAGGAGTTGTCTAGGAATATAGAAGTTGAAAAGAATAAAGATGGTTATGCAACGTCCCGGTCAGAGAAATCAAAGAGCGGCTGGAGCGGCAGTATCACTGTGAACGCTCGAGGATGAACTTGAACTTGAAGAGTCTAGGAGCAAACACGAGACTTCTGACGGCAAGGACTTGTCCGGAGAAGGCGTGTAGAGTGGCAAAGGTATCGAGTAGTCGTACTTTGCAGTTCCATTAGGGTAGAATAATTGCGAGTACGCGGGAAGCTCGGGAGTATGGCACGGGTGCATCGGGGGGGTAGACACGGGGGTTACAGAAGGAGAGTCGGACGAAGACAGTTGGTCGAGAGAAGGTGACTGAGGAAGCGCGGGAGGGGTACATGGTCGTGATGCGCTACGGAGACGAACGAAATTAAGAGGGAGAGTAAAAGTGAGGGATGTGTTCGATATGGGCTCTGTATCGTCGGCGCCTTCGTACGTGAGCGTCAGAGAGACGCGTATCGAGTGCTGGACACCGAAAAGCGGGCCTTGCGAGGTCGTTCGGAGGCGAGGGGTCCCCGTCCACTCAAGACTCTCGTCCTTGCACATCGGCAACGTCTGCACGAACGGGACGTTGACTTCCAGCGTGAACCACTGAGAGGTATGCAAGCCCTCGGCACACTTGCGGGCGTGATCCCCCTTGTCGAGGGGAATATCAACCTGGTTGTGCCCCGGCAGGAGAGAGTGGACGTCATCAAAGGTAAATTGGGATAACGTCCCTAACAGGCCAATATCATATAGACGGGACACGGGGTGCGGGGAACGCAAGACTTTGTGTGGTGGCTGGTCCTTCTGACAGGGAATGGGATAATTGGCCGCATATGTGCTTGCGGATGTGCTAGAGGACAGGTGCAGGATTTCAGGACGGTCTTCGAACCAAAATCATACGAAGACAAAAATATACTGACCTGTAATGGTCGAGTTGCTGTAGTTGAAGAGACAAATGCGAGACGTGAAGCTTAGCGGCTTGGCTCTCGGGCAAAGACGGCGTTCGTATATTCAAGGCGAACGGAAACCGTTCCCCGTCCACGCTAACGCACTCCGGAACAGAGGCCAACAACTCAATCTTGGATATAATATCCGCGGGGATAGGTGGCGGTTGGTCCTCCGAACGGCGTTCTTGGCCACTCGCCTTGATAGAATAAAACATAGGACGATACGATTCCTCACTTGGTGGAAGCGCAAAGCGGTTCAGCGTCACCGGACGAGGTTGGGCGTGAACGATTTTGCTTTTGGAGGTAAAAGGAGTGCAGAGGGCGGAGAACCAAGATTGGGTGCCATTGCCATCTCCGTGCGTGTCATCAGCGTTGGCGTACTTGGCCGTGGCGTAGAGGTTATACTGAGTGCCTGACAAGCCTTGCCGACAATCGCCGTAGAGGTCGTTCGCGGGGAGCCAGCCCGGGACGGGGAGATTGAACATGACGTGCCAGGTGCAGGGCTCGTCCTCGTGAAGCTCATTACTGAGTTCGACGGTCGTTTTCGAAACGAGTTCTTTGGAGATGTTGCAAAGTCGGACAGCAGAGTAACCAGCAGCTTCTGGCGCGACTAGCTCAGCCTGTCCCTCGAGGGTGATGACCAGAGATCGGAGAAGGATACGGACGGCGCGACGTCGCTCAAACAAGGAATGCGAAGAAGTCAAGGACACGGATACGTAGCCAGAAAGTGAATAGGCGGATCTGTTGCACCCAACAGAGACACAGGATAAATGAGTTGCATCCAATAGAGAGTATAAAAAGCTACTTACGACGTATCGGGGGGCCCAAGCAGATCCAACGACGAAGATGAGGGATGGATTTCCAACTTGAGAGTCATGGCGAGCTACCAGTGCGATTCTGGGGAACCTTTTACGGTGGGTGTAATTATAAAGGGTGGCCTGCCGAAAAGAAGAACAAAGAGGGACAAAGGGCCGTCGGTATTGTGTCCGGGTTAATTTACCGACAACTAACAAGATGCCTGCGGGGGTGTCCGCTTGTTCTTCCAACCCGCCACGTCCATTCCTTTTGACCTTCCTTTTCTAAGTACAAGAAGCGCTGTCAGTAACCAAACCAATGTCCCTTACATGCCACCATCTATCAGACAGCGGTGCGATGAGTATTTCCATCCACCATTATCCATAAATCCGTGGATGAAGTAGGTTATAGACGCGAGTGGAGAAGTAGTGATCGCTTGTCATGATGTTGATGTGAAACTCCGTCGGAGGGGCGAAAGCGAAACGGACAACCGATGGCCCTTACGTGATTTCGAAATCCAACACGCCAGCCACATCAGTGACATCGTTAAGTTACAATACTGTAAGAAACAAGGTTTGCAAGTTGGTAGACAGGTACAAGCGGCGGCATATATGAGCGGTCGGGAGACTAAAGAGGATCCAACCGACACCAGACACAAACATCGGTACATCTTTAGCCAAACACTTTAGCCACCGCGAGTACATCCTCCTCCCGCTTGCGCTCGGATTGGCGAATGGTTCGCTCCCGCTCTGCCAATTTGCGTCCCTTGTACCTGTCACCCTTCTCTTTCCGCATTGCAGACCTGACAAGCGCAGGGGATACGAATTCTGCGTTTGTTTTTTTTTGGTTGAGAACAAGAAAGAAAAGATACCCCTCGCGATCGAGCGCGGGGGTGGGGAGGGAATGCCGCTTACCTGGGTTGGCAAATACGGTTGCCCCACCAAAGGCACCTTCAAAAATGCGGATGGGCGTGAGCACGAAGCGCGGACCTATTTCGACGAGCGACATCTCTGGTGGACCATTGGGCTGCAAGGGATCCTTTTCAATTATCTACGGTAAAAAAAACAAAACAAATAAGCATCCCCAGTTCAGAACACACGGATTCGCAAGTCATGCCCCGACCTGAAAATTGCGGAACCAGATTTTGGAATCGAGGATGGAGAACGTAAGGATGTGGTCGATGAAAGGCTTGGCTCTCCTTGCCTGCGGCGGCACGCCAAATATCTGTTATTACAATCAGACACGATGAGCACTTGTATATCAACAGCCACACAAAATGAGATATGATGTGGGAGAGGGCGATAGAGATATAGCACAGGACTCACATGTGTGAACAATTCCTTCGTCAGCCGTCCCCACTCCGTCTGCTCGAACGCCGCATCGAAACTCACAATCCCGCGGCTACCCTTGAGACAATTCCCCGTCATCTTAAGCTCGTCCATCGTGTGCACATTCTGCACGTGCAGCTTGATACTCGGCCCATTTGGCGTCTTGGCGGCCCAGAGGTACAGGTCCTCGTGCCGACGCGCCTCAAAGTACAGCGTGTTGTTGCACGAATGAAGATCCGCTAGTTCGGGCAACAAGTGTAGGTGATTCTTCGAGTCAAGTTTCGAATCTGCGAAAGATGTACGCGCGCGTGTGCCCCCCGCACGCTCTCTTGTCAGTTATACCATTTGGATACGCATACATTTGGGGAGGTGACTGAAGCAGATGCGGCCAAGCACACACCACATACACGCACCTTTTTTAAAGTGAGGGAGGAGTGTTTCGAGGTCGTTCATAAGATGTCGCATGCGGTGCGTAATTCCGCGCGAGGATAACATTAATACCCTCTGCTTGTTTTTCCTCTTTTTGACCGCAGTGCCTACATCGCCTTCTCCTTCCGCATCCAAGTCTTCAGCTTTGCGTTTTCGCTGACGCCTTTCCGTTATCGAGACGTTGCGTTCATGAGCCTTAATCACTGGTGCCATATCGAGGGGGGGGGACAACCCGTCAGACGCGCGCACTCGGTTAAGAACTTTTTGTTTACGTCAGCGTCAGCCGAAATTGTAGACTCAGCCCCATAGCGGGTACAAAACAGTATAAAACATGAGGGATTAAACATCGAGTCCCTGTGGATGACAGCACATACAAACGCTGGCTATGTGCTGAGGGATATGAGAAAACGACATGATGTTGGATGGGAAGGGGTGGAATATTGATGATGGATTGGGGACGGTGGTGATGCAATGTGGGTACTGATTCATGCGGGGCTCTGACTTCAAGAAATGGGGAAAGGACGGATCGGGGAACGGTGAGATCAAGGAAGGAGCATTATAGTACAAAGGGGTGTAAGAGACAACAAGAAACACCGAAACAACGACAGGAAATAGGAACGAACGTATTTACTTAGCGAAATTTACATATTCTGATGGCAACAAAGCTTAAGGGGGATAGCCGGCCACCGCCCGCACTTGCTTCTGTTTCTCCTGCTCTAAGCGCTGTGAATAATTGGCGATGATTAAGTGACAGGGGAACGAGGGAAAGAAATTAAACACACGTGGTAGAGCAACTGAACCGCCATTTGGATATTTGCTGGAGGTCCCGTGATAACTACGAGACGTTCTCCCTCGCTGCCTCCCGGGGCTGACCCGACAGGACCGGCACCCGGCTCCATAATCTTGATCTGACTGGCACTCATGTGTCTAATTTCGTTGATTTTGCTCCCACCTTTTCCAATAATACACCCAACGAGATCATTCGGGATGTAGATCTGCTGCGTTTGCAGCTGCTGGGCGGGGTTGGTCACAGCTTGCATGTAAGGGTTCGAGTAACTGGAACCGCCAGGTACATAGGAAGAACCAACATAACCACCGGATCGTCTGCTTGACGGTCTGTAAGATGAGTGTGAGCTGGACGGCATCCGCTCTTGTGCCTCGATGAGGATGTTGCCGATGTAATAGGTGGCGATATGGATTGCATCAGCGACCCCCGCGACACTGAGAACTCGCTAGGGATCGTAAGGTGAGCTTGGCACGGGGAGGGGATATCCTAGTTACACACCTCAGTAGATCCAGGCAACATACCCTCGCTTGCATTAAGGCGTGCACCAGAAGCATCCTGAATTTCCTTTATCTTAGAGCCCTGCTTTCCGATGACGGAACCCATGCGAGAGTTGGGAATCATAAATTTGATGGTAACAGCACGGCTACCTGGGACTGAGGGAACATCAAAGGGTTCATCATTGATACGTCGGACGATGAGTCCAAATGCCTGGTAAGGGGCCAAGAATATGTTGAGAAGGAATAGGGTTGGGGACAAAAGAGCAAGACAACGGCCACCTTTGAGACGGCATCAAGGGGCCCGCTAACATTGAGGATGCGCTCAGGATTACCAGGGATGCTTTCAGAGACCATTACACGGGCACCGCTCTTCTCACGGATTTCATTGACGTGGGCACCACCTTTGCCGATGATAATAGACGCGTCTTGAGTGACAATGAGACACCGCATATGGATGTGAGCCGAAGGGGGAGTAACTGTGGTAGAGGAAGTAGGAGCAGCAGAGGTGGAGGCATTGGGGTGTAAGGAAGCGGCCATAGAGTTGCTCAATTGCGTAGCACCCTTTGCAGTGTCAGCAGTGACAATAGTCGCGGAATCGGTAGCAGTAGTTGAAAGGGGATCTGTCATATTTACGTCATTGGCCGCGGCTGATGGGGAAGGTGGGGTAAGGTGAGTGTTACTGGTAGGAAGAGCGGATAGGTCATCTGAATGAGACACCGCGCCTGTGTTGGCGCGCTTATGCTGTTTCGGCTGTTCGCTGTCGGATGGTGAACGCGAACGAGAACGTTTCCTATTGGAGTCAGACTCTGGCATCGCCGGAGGATTTTTTAGTGTACGGTTCGATCAAGATTCAGATACGGTGTGTGGGAGCGAGGGGCCAGGGGGAACGGGAAAAAAATACGAGGAAGAGTGGATTCGGGAGCGTGTAGTCAAGTGAATATGAAGGGAGGTCTGGGGAATAGGATGTGATTGGTGAGGGGAGAGTAGAGGGGAGAGAGCGATGACATATTTCGTAGAGTGCGCACCTTGAGAAAGAGATAGTAAGGGGACGAGGACTGGCACGAAGAAACCAAAGTAAAGTGAAAAGACAATCAATGAGATCGCCTGGTGTAAGTATAAGTTAAGTCTTAGTAAATTATAATAATATAATAATATTCTTTTCTCTTGCGGCAGTTCCCGCCAACATGCGCGCTCCGTTCACAAAAAAAACTGCTCAGTTTCGCATCGATCAATGACTGTGATTTCTATCAAAATTGGGGGGCGCACGACAAATCCGTTTGGGTATATGTACTCACAAAATAGTGCATTTTACGCGTCACATAGTTTACTATCAGCCTTTCTCCATCAGAAGCCTTTCGGTTTCGCCTGTGTGGAGAATGAGCGGCATATCCAAGCCAACATCCTCGACACATCGCTTCAACGCCAGAAATGGCTTGATATGTCAACGGCCTCCGCTACGTTTCCATCTCACACTATATCAAATCCAGCGACCAGATCAGGAAAACCTTACTTCAAATGCAATTCAGTCTTCTGCGTACCACTTTATCTCCTATGGAGAAAAAGAACACAGACGGTGGTGTGCGTAATGTGATTCACGAACATTACATTACCATGTATGGCCCCATGCACAATACCATCCTGACACCGATGAACACTTTCTTTATTCTCTCCTCGCAGATTGCTGCCCGAAGTCTAATGACCATCCCCAATGGGGAACAGATCCGTTACTATCGGCATCGAAAGGATGTACTTGAACTTCCCTTGATCACAAACCCGCAGAAATACGTTGTGAGAAAACCTATTTGCGACGATGCCCTGAGAGGAAAGACAACACACAGCTTTGAAGGTACTGGAGACTTCTGCAGCCGGTCCCCAACATTCAGTTATGTGTGAAATGACAACACTACGTGTCCCATATGCGGATTAATCGATACAACAGCCAGAATCGAAGCCCTCAGATTAGCCAACGGCGGACGGCTCCCTGGCCGGTGTAAAAGCAACCAGGTCATGCGCCAGACACTCGGTGTTCATGGCGATAATGCTCCTAGACAAGAAGGCTCTGAACTCGAGCTGAGTTGTCGTCGAGTTCGCGCGGTGGTGATAATGCAGAATGCGAGCACGCCAAGGGGACTTTTATCCACACACAAGAATGAGGAGAGATTCCGACGAATCTGCTCTGAAAATACCCATGCCAGGAATGAAATGCGGGTATGGGTAGAAATTAGTGCACTAGAGTGCACTAGAGAAAGGCATGTGACATATATTGGAATTCACGGCCCGGAGTGAGATCGTTTGTTGATCGACGCCACTGAGCCGGAAGCACGCGTAGTTGTTGTGGTCGTCCTTTCAATTCGAGATCATGTCCCCCGACGCAGACGAACTCGGTAAGCCTCCTTCACGTTACACGTTACTGAATCAAGGTCGTTGATAAATTATTTCTCGTAGATGGCTTTGACCCCTCCACTCCATATCAGCCATCTAAGAAACGGAAAACACCAACTTCGCGTCCCGCTGCTGCTGTCGGTCCTTCTACCACGAGGGCCTCGAAGACCGCGACAAGCAGGCAAAGGAAGCCTTCTAGACAATCTCCTGTGGTCGTAGAAGATGACGATGAAGATATCTCAGAGGTTGTGCAACCTGAGCCGAAGGGTAGGGGCAAATCAAAGGTATCATCTGCATCTCCAGCAACCAATGGGAAGCCTGCATCGAAGGCAAAAGGGAAGGGCAAGGCAGATTCAACGGTGGACGGACAAAAGGGCCGCTCAGGTCTTGTAGTCATCGAGGAACTCGAACTCGTCGAAGACGAACCACTTCTAACCAAACCTCTTCCATCCACAAAGAAAGGGAAGACACGCATAGACACGCCTGTCACTCCAGAGGAAGGGGAGATAGAGGATGCTGTTTTCCCGAGCGAACTTGAAAGGACGAGAGAGGAGCGAGACTTGGTGCGCCCCTCCTGCCTTAGTCAGAGTCCAGCACGGCTGATAAACTTGTCCCGCGCAGTACAAAGCAAAGAGCGAAGAGCTATCTGAAAGCTTGCTTCAACTGATACAGATAAGAAATACTGAACCAGAGGAACAACTGGAATCCATGAAAGCGCGGTATGAGGAGGCATCTAGAGGTGCGTGAGTGCCACTTAGGTTCGCTTCTCCACACTGACGTCGACTCTAGCTCAGGAGGAGCTCATCAAGGAGCTGACCGCCCAGATTTCCCGCCTCACTCCCATGTTGAAGGAAGGTCGCACGTCAACAGTTCATTTCCTTACCCGTGAGGCTGCGGACGAAGAAAAACGCATGCTCGAGGAACGTGTTGAAAAGGTCCAGGCGGAGCTTAAGCAAGAAGATGCAATTATAAAGGACAAGGATGCCCGCATCGCTGCCCTGAATGAGCAACGTACGTGACAAACCATGACACGCATGAATATTCGTCGTTGACTCACCCGACATCTTCAGTGGAGACGACACAAGCTGACCTGAAAGCAGAGATCGCTCACACGCAGTCATTGCAAAGCAAAAGTACCAAGGGTCAGCGAGAACCTCCATCATCAGCCTTGCGTGGTCGTACCGCGCAAGACACTCAAATCAATGAACCCAAGCATGGTGCCACGATTCGACTTTACGAGGACTTGACGAATCTCATCGTTTTGAGTGCCAAGATTCAGGAGAGTCCATACACGCACCTGGGTGGCCTGGAAGAGACCATATATAAATGTGTCTTCTCGCACGTGAATACAGGTGAACACTCTCCCCCTGCCACGCCGTTATACTTTTGTCTGACACACTACCGTAGCAAGTCTCTCCTTCATGCTCACTTCCATGCATCAACCCAAAGCGTCATCTGATCCAGCCCGTGCGACCCCTTCCGCCAAAACCAAAGATGATCTTCAACATATGGTGCGATACACCCCACTGGAGCTAGACAAAGAGTCGCAAGAACACATTCAGAAACTAGACTTCCTCGCGGACACCTTCACATTCGCTTACGATCAAATGGAGTATTTCTTAAGGACGTTGAATGACCACTTCTCCTCGCTCTCGGAAGAGCAAGACGACACAGCCATGATGACGGACAGTTAAATCAAATGTCTCACAGGTTTCAAGATGTTATCTTCTTCAAAATTCTTGCTTCTCCTAACTTATTTTGTACATCTATGGATCCACGTCATCTCTGCTCTGCTGCTGCTCTTGGCCCGGATCCGGAATATGGATCCCTGCTTTCCTCCATATATTCAGTGCTGCACTATCGTTGTGAAGAAGCGCCATCTTTATAGCGAGAGAAGCGGGTCCCTCAATGTCTGCTCCGCGAAGATTCGCGCCTGCCGATACCAGCAAACTGACAATTTCTTCATGACCCTGTCGCGCAGCCTGACCCATGGGTTAGACTCTGAACACCTCCGACTTGCGATGCCGCCAAAGGAAGGAAATAACTCACGTAGTAAAGCGCTGTATGACCCAACGAATCCCGCAAGTGCACCAGTGCCCCCGATTTGAGCAACGCATCCACGCTCTGCGCGCCGCCCTTTATCGCAGCGACATGGAGAGGCGACCTTCCCGAAGCGGGATTTATCCAATTGACGATGCCACCTACAATAGGATTCTGCTGATCCTCTCCACGCGCCGCATCAACAGACAAGCAATACGCGAGCCCTCCGACGTCATTGGCCGCCGCCGCAAGGTGGATGAGCCACGAGCGCAGCGCATTCTCAGTTGTGGTCGCCTCCGCCGCGGTCCATGCCCATGGTGCACCCGCATTGGCTGGCTCATCATGGGCGTCGGAGATAACGACTTTTGTGGGCACCGAGTAGCGCGCAGGAGAGGTCAGCCGGACGACGTGTGCGAGCGTTCCGGCGATCGTCTCGAGGTTCGCATCGATTCCGGGCGTCGGGGCCGCGGCACGCGGAGATCGCGTGAGTTCGCCACGCAGTGGTGCACCGATCAGGTCGCGCACTTGCTCGATGGAGAGCTCAGGTTTAGAGAGGAGATAGCAGAGTTTGGTGAGGGCACACTGTCAAAAAGGAAAAAGGAGAGAGGCCATTGCTTTACTTCGTCGGGAATCATTATAGGAGGAAGGGTTTTTTCTTTTTTTCTTTTTTTTTGGGAAAGGGGGGGGAAGGGAGGGGAAACACACCTCAGGCGTCATGTCACCACCTGCAACTACACCCGCCTGTAGGAGCTTGCGACCTGTTTCATAGGCATCGGAGACCGATCCTTTCGCGCATTGTGTGATGGCGACGATGACCACGCCACGTTGGCATGCTTCGCGGAGGGCGTCCATCAGATCGCTGCGTTGGGGCGCGTTTCCGGAGCCGAATGTCTCGAGGACGACACCTCGGACCGGTGGCGCCAGGAAAGCGCGGACTGTGGTGGTCGTGATACCTGGAAAGAGGCGTAGTGCAGCTAGGTGGACAGCCGGATGTGAGACTTTAGTTGTTGCGCGGTGGGTATGTTTTCACCTACCTACATGCGGGCTGAGCCCTGAGATTCGCGGGTTTGACATTAGGACGCGTAGGACAACGATTACTTGGGTACTACTCACGCTTGTGTGCTCTGAATCGGCGGAGGCTCGTTTGTCTAATGACATCGTTCCAGTTTACCACTATGTCTATCCCCACTGTAGAGTCAAATCAGCCACTCTGCAAGGCAGGAGTAAACTCGACCTGATGATACTCGCCATTCACCAGAGGGGGGAAATTAGGACTTGTGAAAGCGTTCAGATCATTGGATGACATCTTTGAAACTCGGTTTCCCCGGAAGAGAGTATGATTAAAGTATACGCAGCATTCTAGATAGGGAGAAAAAAGCTTGCGTCATCAGAGTGCTTCGGATGACCGCGTGAACGACGTCGAGGGCTACCTGGAATGATGTATTGGCCGGCAATACATAAAGCACCCAGAAGGTTGTCCACGGCATCATTTCGAAGCTGAGAAAGTGGTATCTGCGCTCCTGTGACAATCTGCGCACTCGTTCAGATGTTCCGGGTGAGAAGGCCAGTGGAAAATCCCTTACGATCGTCTTTCCTAGATCTTCTAGCAGAAAGCTGAGGGCACTAGAGGTATATGCCATAGTATCCGTGCCATGCAGAATCACAAATGCGTCAAACTGGGAGTAGTTCAATTCGATCTCCGTAGCTATGCGAATCCAGTCTAGAACCCAAAAGAGGAAACGACCAAAAAAAAAATAGAAAAAAGAGAGAGAGACAGATCAGGATTAGAGAATTGGGAGCGTAACAGCTAAGGATGAGCACGACCTTCGATTTC
Source organism: Lactifluus piperatus (assembly GCA_003315875.1). Taxonomy (NCBI): domain Eukaryota; kingdom Fungi; phylum Basidiomycota; class Agaricomycetes; order Russulales; family Russulaceae; genus Lactifluus; species Lactifluus piperatus. Next base: position 2,094 of record QFDX01003346.1, on the reverse strand, counting down.
AATGTTGCTGCTATCCAGGAGCGGCTGCCACTGTGTAGAGACGTGAGAATTTTCAAGCGCTTAATCGCCTCTAGGGATACCTCCAAGACAGCATAGCGAATACGTTTCCGACTGCTGCCAGTGGTTGTGGCGCTCCGCGGAGTAACGAGCGCCGGGAGGTGTGACTCGTAAACATCGTCGGCTATTTTTTCGGAGGAGGGCTGGGCCACGCCGCGAGGAGGAAGCACAGCCATAGGGGACAAATTTGAAGTGTGTGAAACATCCATGGGGCGGGAGGAACGCACGACCAGTGTGGGTTGTTGCGAGATGGCCGCTGACATCGGAGTTGTAGGGGTAGCGGCAAACTCTGTGCTCCGAGGGGATGATGCACCGCTGGAGGACCAGAGCCTAAAACCCGCGACCGAGCTGGCATAAGAAAAGAGAGAGTCCTGGAGCGGATCGTGGAAACGAGCTTGACTTCGTAGCGTTTCAGTTAGAAAGTAAGGCTCAGGTACGTAACCATTCTCTCCGACGAGCATTCCGATAGTACCCCCTGTGTATATTATCAATACTTTTGACTCATCTGAAGGGAGCGAAAGGTCCATTCTAGGACCAAAATTGTCTTGATTTTTGCGGGTTGAGGAAATATGCTGAAGCGAAACGAAACGTAGGTGCGGGAGCAGCCAAAAAGATCCATGACGCCCGGGCGGCGATAAGATCCCCGGGGCTTATAATAATATAAGTATAAGTATCTGACAGATCTTTTCCCTCTCCCCATCAAATGGACAGAATCAAACGCGTATTCGCACAAAAGGCTGAGGAGGTGACTACCTACAGCTGCTCACTGCTTTTATTTCTCACTAGTTTCACGCACAGGGCTCGCAAGCCCTCGTCACTTTCGTGACCGCAGGATACCCAACACCACAGGATACAGTCCCAATCCTACTTGCCATGCAGGAGGGTGGGGCGGATATAATCGAACTTGGAGTACCTTTCTCAGATCCCATGGCCGACGGCCCTGCTATACAGGAGACAAACAACGTGTGTTTATACCTAATTACTACCCCATTGCGATGTCTTGCTCACATCGAGAAGGTTGCTCTACAATTCAACGTAGATTATTCGACGTGTCTAGACATGATTAGAGAAGCGAGGACCAAAGGGCTGACTGCCCCAGTCATCCTTATGGGTAAGGTTATACACAATCATCCGTTCCGCAATATGCCCAAGTAACCATCTAGGTTATTATAATCCCTTGCTTGCTTATGGGGAACAAAAGGCAATTCAGGACGCATTCGAAGCTGGCGCTAATGGCTTCATCGTCGTCGATTTGCCCCCAGAAGAGGCTGTGTCCTTCCGGGAGAAGTGCACAACAGCGAGGTGAGTGGACATTTTGCTACCCAAGCGCTGTGGACGATCTCAATTCTCCAGTATGTCTTACGTGCCTCTCATCGCGCCTTCCACGACGCTTCACCGTATTCGATTCCTCACCTCAATTGCCGATACCTTCATCTATGTTGTTTCCAAGGTAAGGTAGCTCAGAGAGGGTGAGACAAAGACATTCCTGACCCGAGACAGATGGGTACTACGGGATCTTCCGACAAGGTCGCCTTGAACTCAGCACTCCCAGATATCATCTCTCGCATAAAAGGGTATACCACAGTTCCTCTCGCAGTTGGCTTCGGCGTATCCACGCGCGAGCACTTCAACGCGGTTGTAGATGCCGGCGCAGATGGGGTGGTCGTTGGTAGCAGGCTGGTATCCATCATCAAGCAAGCACCCCGTGCTGAGGTCGCTGCCAAGGTGGAGGAGTATTGCCGTTCCATTAGTCTGAAAGGGCAACCACCACAAAAGCAAAGGAGCGTGGCTCAACTCAAAAATTCAGTCGCAAATCTCAATCACATCGAACAATCCGGTCCTAATTCTGTGTCTGAAACGGCCGCCCTTCCTGCGCGTTTCGGTCAATTCGGCGGACAATATGTCCCTGAAGCTCTCTTTGATTGCCTCGTCGAACTGGAGGAAGCCCATAAGTCTGCTATGGCAGATCCGGAGTTTTGGAAAGAGTGGGAAAGCCTGTTCGGATACATGAACAGACCATCGAACCTCTACTTTGCT
>QFDX01003332.1:0-15899 GCA_003315875.1 Lactifluus piperatus | reverse complement strand
CGTGCCAACACCAACACCATGACGACCCTCCATTGCCTCTTCCGCAGCTTTGACCCCTTTCCACACTACAGAATCCTCAACAGGGAGCAAGGCGCTAACAAGACGCTCAGTGAGCGGACCGTGACCATGTTCTTCATTAAGTAAATCGTCGTCATTAAGAGTGGCGGGGTCCCATCGGAGAACAGGAGCGACCGACGCTGGGCGCCCATAACTGCACGACGCGCGAATAGCCTGTGTGGAGGGCAAAACAGTGTCATAGGAGGCAATATCCTCATCCTCCCATTGCTGAGAGTAGTGTTGTCCAAGTCGTGGCACGATATAAGGTTCCGTTTCATCACCGTTAAATTCAAGGAAGCCCAGGTCCTCTTCTCTGATCGGGCGAAGGTATGGCTCTATGCTAGTGTAGAAGGTGCTCACTAGTATGTGAGAGGGTTGTCTTGCCTTACTGAAGTCTTCCATGACATCAGTAGGTTTACTGGGACCCGGTATTGGGGGTGGTGGTACTGGGGGTTTGGGTGGGAGGAGTTGAGCTATTTGGGGGAGGGTAAAGTCCGGGCCTGAGGCTGCCTTTGAAGAGATTTTAGAAGCCAACAGTAGCTTCAGGGAAGATGCAATGTACCTTTTGGGGAAGGTTAGCGAAAGAACCAGTCGGTTTGACTGCTTTGGGAGTGAAAGATTGGGAATGGTGCTGTGCTGGTGGAGGAGTTGGTTTGTGAGCCTTCCCGCTGTGAGATTCTGAGGGTGAAAATAAGTGTTTCTTCAGTAGAACAGGGTATGTGGGTAATACCCAGGTCGTCATCTGAATCATCATCTCGTTTCCGCTTTTTCTTCTTTTTCTTGTCGTCCGGCACCCTTTGGCAGATGTGGAGCTAATGAATGTAGTAAGAGACGAAGACTCACGGTTTACGGGCATCCAATGACGAGCGAGAGGAAGATGCGGCGATGGGCAGAGAAGAGAAGCGGGTAGGAGCGGTAGAGTGGGAATGGGAACTACCACGCGTGTCGTTATGCTCCGGGGGAAGTGGTGTGACTGATAAATGCAACATAGAGCAGGGAGGTATGCGACCCGCGACGACAAGGAGAAAAAAGGAGGTGATTGGCGGCCAACGGGGGAAGAACGGAGGACATCACAGGTTTAGGTCAACGTCCAGGCAAATGGGCAAGAGGTCACAAGGAAAGCAACGGAGATAGATCAACATGAAGCCACAGTGTCAAAAGCGTCGATGTGGGTAGAGATGACCAGAGTAGAGCAGGAATTCGAGGAACCGAAAGGGGGTAAATGAAAGCAGCGAGGAGAGAAGTTCATTGGATCAGATCAATAAGCAAAAGCGGTAGAAGATGTCACACACATTCCCGCTTCGTTCTCTCGACAAGCCTTGCTTTACCCTTCTCTCTCTCCTTGAGCTTCCTCATAGACTCCTGGATAGTCCGGAGATCTTCATCAGCCTTCTTGGCACGTTCAAAGGTATGATGGCGAAGTTCGGTAAGTTCGGCCTGGAGCGCTTGGAGATCTTCGGTCGGTGGGATGACATCTGAAGTGCTTTTGACTATCTGAGAGCGAAAGGGATGCACTGAAGGGTAGGGAGCAAGCGAAGACGACATTTGTCTCACTGGGTTGGCGACGTCCCGAGCGGGTAAAAAACCGGGGTAAAGTTGGTTCGGGGGTACGCCAGGGAGAGTCCCGATAAGAATGTTTACTGTCCAGAGGACGAGAAAGAGGTTTGGAGATCTAAGAGAAGACCGAGGTTTGACGAAGTGGAACAGCGAGCAAGTTACAAGGTTTGCGCCCGCCACAGTGACCGGTCTTTTTCCCACGGTCCAATAACCTTGATTACCATTTATGGTAGTACGGCACCACGGTTACTCGGTTAGCCTTCCCATCTGCAGTTCTGCTCTCTCTTTAATGAACCACCGAAATGGGGTCCCTTTCATCCCCAACCCCTTCCTTTAGATCTGTAAATGATATAGAACTGGAACATCTGGACGCTATACCAGAGTCCGCAGACTCATACAAACGAGATACTCACGAGTTACATAAGGACGATTATAATTCTGACGAAGACGAAGACGTCGATCTAGGTGGACTTGCCTTACTTGGGGGAAACACGCACCCACGCTGGCACGAGAGAGCACAGTCAACTGTTTCCAGGATATGGGTGCAAACCTTTGGTATTGTCATCGAGGTGAGATACTCTTCTCTTATCTGCAATTAGTCCCCAACCCGAAACCCAGACGTCCCCGACCCTCCTCTTCACCACGATAGGCAGTTTATTTACTGGCGAATTATTTGGAAAACTATCTGTACGCTACCCTCCTTAGTCCTGATGTTAATTCTCACACTGTGGTAGCATTGGAAAGCGATGACCAGCGTCAACGAGCTCATTGCGATTGCTCCGGTCATTCTCAACCTCAAAGGCAATATAGAGATGAATCTTTCCGCTCGTCTCGGAACAGCATCCAACATGGGTGATCTTAACGATCCATCCGTGCGAACTGACCTCATCATCGGCAACCTTGCCTTGCTTCAGGTGCAAGCTGCGGTTGTCTCCTTCATCGCTGCTTGCCTCTCCTTCCTTCTCGGTACAATTGTCCCTGGAGTAGGTGAAAATCCTTCAGAACCCTCGTCTGCAGGACAGGGAGACCCAATTCGTTACCTACGAAGCACAAGTCATAGTCACGCACTTAGATTACCCCGCCCGACGCTTCCCTCAGCTGGGATGCCGAAATCTGGGCTCAACGAGTACGTGTTTCGTGGCCGGCGTTTGCACTAGTCCTGACCTATTTTCTTCTTTAGATTCATGGTGGTCGCATCTACCGCCATGTCCGCTGCCTGCCTTTCCGCCCTTCTATTAGGTTCCTTCATGTGTTTCCTTGTTGTCCTTTGCCATAACCTCGGTCGCGACCCTGGTGCGATCCAAGTTCTCACCACCTCCAAGCGTTCGTTCATGTCCTATCCGCAGATAACATTGCCCCACCAATTGCTTCATGCCTGGGTGATCTCGTCACCATGTCACTCATCGCTGCGATGTCTACCCTCCTTGTCCTTGGTATTGGCACACCAGTCCCCTTCATCGTCATTGCGGTCACCATCCTCTCTGCTGCCTTCTGCGCTAACGTTGTCCGGAAGAATGAACGTATCAGGCCACTCCTGAAAGAAGGCTGGACACCATTACTCAGTGCAATGGTGATTGAGAGCGCGTCTGGAATCGTGCTCGACTTATTCGTGAGTCGGTATGACGGTTATGCACTTCTCGTTGTCGCCTTTGGTGGTAAGTAGCCCCCTCGAAGGCCCACCGTACACCCCGACTGACACCCGCTCTGCTCTTAGGCATTCCCGGAGGAACCGGCTCGATCTTTGTTTCCCGTCTGTCGACCGCGTTACATGCTGCAGCGTCTGGTACCTACTATAATATGTTGCCCGATTCTGCCGGCATTGTCGCTCGGGTTGGCCATTCACGCCACCGGCCCACTCCGCGTGTCGTATTCACCGTACTACTACTCGTCGCAATGCCTGTTGGACTCATATATTTTCTCGTCTTGCGCCTCTTTTCATGGCTCGCTTTACCATTCGCATTCTCCATGCTCGCGTTGTTCTTCCTCTGCACTTCTGTGAGTCCATGTCCCCAACGCTGTAATTCGTCTCTAACTCTCTTTAGATCACGATATCCCTGGCTGTGGCATATTATCTGACGAACTACTTGTGGGCACGCGGATACGACCCAGACGTCTATGCTCTGCCAATACATTCGGCGGTATTGGACCTGGTTGGTCAGCTGCTACTTGTATCGTGTTTCGAAATAGCCTCTGCGGTTGGCTTCCATGTCCGCAGCCTGCCAAAAGGATAACACTGGTTCTGTTAAATTCTACGCCATATAGTTCTTCATTACACGACTTATAGATCCACCTACTCACGCTCTGTATATTGTCGATTAAGCACGGGTAAATATAAATTATTACTGGATGACAGGATATACTTGCGTGTAGGACTAATTGGCCGTTTTCGCCTTTTTTGCTTTCAAGCTGATCGGGGATTCATGTCCACCTCCTTTCCGCTTGCGCTTCTCCTTCCCTTTCGTATTGACCTCCCCCAGCTCTACGCCCATCTTGCCTTCCTGTTCTGGTGGAGAATCCCCTGGGTCACCATACGGCCGGAAGCGGTGCGTCAACGCTTCTTCGGGGTACGCTTCTCGCGGGGGGTTTATGAACGTAGCGGAATCTGAGGGAGAGGGCTTTGGGGGGCGTGTCGCAACGACAAGGTGACGCGTGATAGGTTTCGGGGCTACAATTTTACTCAACGTGAGAAAACTGCCAAACACATAAGAAAGGGGGGAAAAAATAGATAGATAGGAGATGAATTGGCAAGGCGGATCGGGCTGCACGCACTGAGAAAGAGTTTTCCGTGCTTCCTTTTGCACGGAAGGAGTACGGAGAGGCCGTCGAGTTCCTCCGCGCTCACGCCTACGTGGGCTGCGGTTACATCACTATCATGACCGCCAGTCGCCCTCGCGTTCATCTCGGTAGGTTCAAGCGCGTAAATGTCGTACGCAGTACTTTTGCGTTGCAAATCACCCACGAGGCCCAATCGAGATGAGATTTTAGCTCCCTGCAAACTCCTTGATTTCACCTAACAGGGAGAAAAGGAGAAAACGGGACATTCAGTCAGGATGTGAGGGAGGAGTGAGGTGAATACGCGCGAGGACCCAAACTACAAACGCACCGCAACTGGAGCCCGGATTAACCAGAGCTCAGCACGCTCGTCCGCTTTTATCGAATCATAATCAAATTCACCAAACTCGACGTCGTAGTCAGCTGGAACGCTGCCTGCGGGAGGTGTGTAGGCGAGCGAGGGGTCCACACTCAGACTCTCGATGCGCGTCGATACCCCGGACACGGCAACCTCAACATCGGACGACGCCGCTTTTTCCTTTCTGGACTTTCCTTTGGGGTTCTTGGGCTTTCGAGGTTTTATTTTAGACGATGAGGCGGTGGGCGTTGCTGGGGGTGTCATTGAAGAGCGGGATGGACGATGCCGCAGCGAGCAACTCCGAATCTGAGCGCCACGTGCTCGGTCCAGGATTGTATGACAGCTTTTCCTTCTCGAACAAGAACAGTACTGTACCAGATCACACTCTGTGATGCAATTGATGTACACGAGAAGTCGTCAGTCTATACGCTGGGTTTTGAGAAGCACAATGTCAGGTACGCCTAGGCTCATTATGCCAGCCACCTGCAGCAAGGTAACCCGCGTGAGAACTTGACGTTTTTCGAAGGTAAACTATCCTTGTTTTGGGAAGAAGGGTAGGCCCAACGGGCTTCAATTACCTATTACCTACAGTTCTCCAAGCAATATATCACAACGATCGTGATCGTGCATGCAGCAGGCCATGAGTAGTCGGCACGGGCCGCTCTGTGACTTAGCTATACCAGTCTTCCCTGGCTACATTTATCGTATTCAGATGAGCAGATCATGATCCCCGTACCTGCTTCCCATGCCCACCAGGACAAAAATACCAGTAGCGTCGATCTAGCCATCAGTACAGTGCGAAGTGCTGCCCAGGTGAGTCGCTGTGCATAACGTGCTGGCAGAAGCCTTTATGTGATCCTTACCGTCCGATTCAGCATGTCCATAGCGTTGGCGACACACAAGGACCTCACGCATCTCAAATATCCGTCTCGAGGACCTCCAGTCCATATGTACAAACTGCCTCTAGCGCATCACAATATGACCTCGTACGGAGTCCTGGCTTCATACTACAATCGATGACATCGCCTCCGAACCAACAGCAACCTGCAGCACTCCCCACATTTCCTTAGAACGTGCAGCTTACGCGGAGGTTGCGACAGGACGACACAGCCACCCCAAACCCCTTGACAAATCCTCCGGGAGTAATCATTCGACAAACACCCGCCCCACCTCACCTGAACCTTGCGCCTGCGGGAACTTGGAGTAGAGTACAGCCCCTTCACCCGCCCCTGCCCCCTGCCGCGACATTGTTATCTCCACACACCCCTCCAGTAGCCGAGCCAACAAAGGAAGGTGATGACACCCCTAATGACGCGGGAGCGACGCAATCACTGCCGCCGCCTCCCCATGGATCCACGGCACTGCAGAGAAACCTTGTTTACGAAAGAAAAAAACCTCTATGGGGTACGGGCATTCCTAGAGAGGTGCCGATAGCCGTGGAACGTGGTGCATCCATGGGCGCTCAGCCAAGTCACGCAGGGCCGAGTCATGCATCAGCCTCCCAGTTCTCGAGTCAATCATCGCTGTCCCCGCAGTCTTCCGCCCACATGTCCCCTATTGGTGCTAAGATCATTGGTACCCCAATACAAAGCAACAATGAGCATGAGGGGATTGATGAACAGGCTGGAAGGGGTGAACGATCGGACGGGGGCGACCTCACAAGAAAGATATCTCTGACAGCCAAGCAAAGTGGTGCACACAAGCAAGATGACAACAACACTGGAGATCCGGTGGCTCCCTCGAGTGGACAGCCGAGTGGGTATGCCATCTCTGAAGAGATATCTCAGAGACCCAAGGAACACCATGAGCCCATAATCACGCAGCCACATCGTACAGAGGACTTGAGACTCCCGTCAGCCCCCCGGAGACGACTAGACTTGTCTGAACAGCAAATAGATGGTACTACTAGTCGACCATCTATACATAACCAACAGTCAGGGAGCAGTGGACATTCAACAGGAGGCGGACAACGAGCGGACAAATCGGGAAATTGTGGATCCGTGGCCAGTTGTAGTGATGATTGTTGCAATTGCGATTGCAACGATTTTTGGGATTGTTGCGATGCTTTGTGTAATCTTTGTGATGCCTTGTGTGGTAGTTGTGGTCCTTGTGATTGCGATTGTGGTGATTGCGATTGTGCTTGCGATTGCAACTGTTGAACATACGATACATTCCGGCAACTCAGATATTTCTAGTGGACGCATGGCGGCCAGAAATAAGACAATACGATAAAGAGTGTGACAGTTATAAATTAAGTGGTCAATGAAGCCACTTCGCATGTCCGAGGTGCATCAGGCCGTATATAACGTACGTCTCACCTAAATACTGGCGCTTGCCTTGATGAAAGACTCGGAGGCATAGCAACGAAATTACATATGTCAGAGAAATCAAGGAAAGTAAGAAGGAATCTCATCCACAAATACAATTGCTCGCTCACTGTATGCTCTGCTACTTGCCATTCCGATGAGGGGTACTGGATGTCGGGAGGGGTCGCGCCGTCGCGCCGCCACGCACTGGCGCGGGTTGGCTGGCTGCGCTTATCTTATCCGTGTATGTAATAACTATCGTACATCGTTATCTGCCTTATCTCCCTCTCGCCCTCTGGTTCCCAATCCCCCATTCCAATGTGATGATCATACAATATCAGACAAAATTCAACGACTCACAGACATAGTAATAACAATCCCCCATAATACACATATTGTACCCATCATTCCAGAATTTCACTGGCAGAGTTACCCCTTTCTTTCCACGCAGCTGCTTCACAGCAACCCAGAGTGCTACCGACAATCTCTGATGTTTGGTAGTCCTTGAAGTCCGGTAAGACTCCAATCTGTGAAGTGAGCCTGTCACGCTCATACAAAAGTTTCCGTTGCATCTGCACTCGACGACCAAACTGATCCAGTCCCTCAAGTCCATCAACGCGCCGGCGGTTATCTACCTCGGTGGACATTGGCACTTGCTCGAGAACCCTGTTGATTTCCATGAACCTCTCCGCTAATGCAGGGCAAACCAAACCAGGTCAATGAGCTGATGTTCGGAAACCACGTATCGTAATGCCCTTCAAGTTCCTCGCTCGAGTCTCGATTGCTTTGTTGATGGCCTCTATGGACGATGCGTAGCTCAACGGCATCCTCTCGTAAGCATCACTGACACACATAGCAACAAGACCGAAGTGCTGTGTTTCGACTGCAAGGGAATAGAAGTCTTGCATGAGGGACATGGCACTCTCACTCTCATAGAGCCGTGACCGAAGGGTGCATGACTTCTGAAATCGGTTTGCTATTGCAATAGCTTTGTCATGTATGATCCGTGAAGAATAATTGCATAAGTTCACGCCAGTCTTCTTCGCGCGGAAGTCGCATGAAGCGGGCAAGTAATGGGAGGAAATGAAGTGCAACTAGAGCATGCTCCGGTTGTGTGCATGGCATTGTGAGACGATAATGACACACGTCAATCATTTTGGGTAACATATACCCACAAATTGACACGTTGACAAGTTGGCGCTTTGCAGGGAGAGATCGACAAGAGGGGCGGAAGGAGATGTTTGTTAACGCTGATCTGAGTCACCAGAAACACCACAATTGCCAAGTGGAGTCAGGGGATACAGTGATGAGAATCGAAAGCCAAAATTTTCCAGGAGCTTATTTACTTATGGGGCTGTGTAGACTAAACTCAAGGTAGAGACTAAACTTAAGGTGGAAAGTAGAATAACAATGAAAGACGGGATCAATAGACGGAATCAATACGGCTCGATTAGTTGGCCGAGGATAATTAATCTCGTAAATGATGTGCATTGCCGCAACTCGAAAGAGGAAAGAAAGAGCGTCAACCGACATTGTGACACAAGGCAAGACTGTTACTGTACGACAAGCGTTGATGCATTGATGCTGAGCACCAGTAGCGTATACATGTCAAGAGTATAATAGAAGCGAGCTGGTGGACTAGGGATGATGCGATGACGTCTTACAAGTGAACATGAACGACGGGAAAGGTGATTGGATGCGATGTTCACACGTAGGCATTTGAAAACATGACCAATCAGGATCCACGAATTGAACTGATGGGAATACCTTATCGATCGCGACTGTCACGGACCGCGTTTGTGGCCAATCCGGGAAGCGCCCATGAACAGATATGGTCACGGTACATCCTACGTAGAACCTAGCATACACCGTCTTCACCAGTGCATCCCTTGCCTGACCCACCCTCTCTGGAATTTCTGGAAACGATGCCACTACCCCGGATCCCGGTAGTGCAGATCGTGACCTCAAACTATCCCAGCAGTCATGCGCTCATGGCTTTGATATTATTCCCCGCACCTCGTTTATCCAGTGAACCCCCCCAAACCTAACACAGCGGTATTCATTGAGAAACCCTACATAGGATCTAGTTGACATGAAAAACATTATCAGCCTCCAATGCGTTGGTTATCTGACCCTGATTCCAAATATTTTAAGTCACCGGGGAACGCATATATACCTGGTCTCTCATTGCTTGTGATGTATCGTCCCCTGTATCCTGGTTTGTACTACAGATAACTCAGTCATACCGCCGATTACAGGATCAAGGCCATGTACTCTTTCTTCATCTCCGCAATCGGCATGCGCGAGGTCTCTGGGTCCTCAATCATTTCCCAGCTACTACAAGCAATTCAACATAACACCATACTCTCCATCGCTGTCTTTCTCTGCCTCGTACTACTTTGTACAGTTCGTTACATCACCAGCCCATATAGACAGCTTCCTCCGGGGCCTCGTGGTTATCCAATTATGGGCAATCTCTTCGAGTTGGGGACTGCTCAGTGGCTCAAGTACACCGAATGGCGAAAGCAATATGGTCAGTGCCCCGCACAAATACGCCCTCTGCTTTCATTTAACGTCTGAGAATACCGGTTCAGGTGATCTTATCTACCTCAATATCGCTGGTCAGCCAATGATCATCCTCAACTCTCAGAAAGTCGCCGCAGACCTGCTCGATCGACGTGCCGCGAAATATTCAGATCGACCTTCTCTTATTGTCGCATCTGAGATGACTGGTGGCCTCTTTATGCCATTCGCCAGGTTTGGTGATGTGTAAGTGCCTCCTACTTTCAGATTCGATGCAGAAAATCATGAAATGAAACTCAGTTGGCGTCGGTTGCGCAAAGCTGCAAACGTGGGGTTTGCCAAAGATGCCTCTAAACGCTTCAATGAGAAGCAAATCACAGAGGCTGTCATTCTTGCCTCAGACTCGCTCACTAATCCTACTCAATGGGATCAGAATGTCCACCGCGCTGCAGCATCAATGGTTCTACCTGTCGTCTATGGCCACCCCCCGATCACGGCCGAGAAAAGTCATATCGTTGACTTAGTCATGGATGTAGCTCAGCGCCTCACTGAAGCCGCTTATCCAGGAGCCTATCTAGTCGAGTTTTTCCACTGGATGCGATATCTTCCCCGCAGGTAAGTCAATGTATTGCAGCGATGTCAACCGAAGGCTGATCATAAACGAGGCTGGCGAAGTGGAAGAGAGCTGCAGAGACGTCTTTTGGGGAAGACTCGGAAATGTTTGAACGTCTTATCGAACCAGTGAAGATCAACGTTGTATGTGTGTCCTCCTGTTATGGGTTATGGGTCATGATACTGATACTTAGGGTTTGTTCTTCGCAGGAAAAGGGAGATGAGGATGAATGTCTAAGCGCGACATTGATTCATGATGCCGAGAAAAATCAGCTATCCTTAAGAGAAGCCTCGTGGCTTGCAGGTACCATGTAGTAAGTGGCGTCGTAATATCCTCGACAGAATAAGGAATTACTAATCTGCGCCACTTTTAGTCTTGGTGGTACCGATACTACCTCGACAATGATGACTTGGTGGACACTTGCGATGATTGCGTACCCTGATACGCAGGCTCGCGCACAAGCAGAACTCGACGCAGTTGTGGGACGTAGTCGTCTGCCGACATTTGCAGATTATTCACATCTTCCCTACATTCGTGCCATGGTCAAAGAGGTTCTGCGCTGGGGTCCAATGACACCACTGGGCCTACCCCATCAATCCACCGAAGATGATTGGTACGAGGGGATGTTCATCCCGAAAGGTACCATTTGCGTCCCAAATATGTGGCATATGCACCGCGATCCGGAGGTCTATGGTGCGGACGCCGCAGAATTTAACCCGGGACGATATCTGGATTCCAACGGCAAAGCTGCGCCCGCGCAGCAGGGCACTAAAGAAGAAGGCCATGTTGCTTATGGTTTCGGCCGTAGGATATGCCCCGGGCGTCACGTAGCCAATAACTCGCTCTTCATCGACATTGCTATCGTGTTGTGGGCCAGCAAGATAGAGCGGAAGAAAGATGCGTTGGGAGAGTTGCTTCCGATAGACGTCGACGGGTTCGTCGATCACGGAATTACAGTGTATGCCTTCCGACTTACCTCTTGCTAAGCGAGATGGGATACTAACTTTTGTAAACTCCTACAGAGGTCCAGTTCCTTTCGAGTGTGAAATCACGCCGCGTTTCCCAGAGGCTCCGGCTCTCTTGGCGCGAGAGCGGGAGGTGCGGGGGTTGTAAACTATAAATGCGAATTTCATTGGACAAAGGTCTAGAATTGCATTAGATAGGCAAACTGTCTTATGCATACTTTGCATGACACAGTAACGCCAAATTATGGTCTTTCTTGTTGCTGAACTAGTGGCGCCAGTTTGAATTGTTCTGTTACTATTTAGTACTCCGTGGAAAAGCTCTGCGAAGTTTGAAGGTATAGACTCATACATAAGCTTGTGCCAGTGCGTAAATGGGAATGTCCCACTTCAATTCGGGTTAGTAAATAATAATTAGTGATATACCAGCCGTACGCGGCCTTAGGATCCGCAATGGGTTTGGCCCACCCCGTGACCCGTGCCTGGTACCCATCTCCAACGACGCACGGTTCTTTTTCAACTAACTAACATTTTATTTTGTTTTTTTAGGTTATAGCTGTGTTACAACGAGAAGACAGCTGCACGACACACCCACGCCGCCGCTGCGAGCAACTCCTCACAGGTGGATAACGGAAACCGAACGACGACGACGAAACGGGACCCCATTCATACCCAGCCTCACCAGCCACTGCTCCTGGGGTGGATTGTGCGTGGAATGACCACTGATGACTGGGAGGTCGCGAGGACGAGGAAAACCGAACGAAAAAAAGTCCCAAGAGACGCCGTCGACGTCCCTTGGCAACTGGTATGTTTTTCGTCTCTCGTTTCATTCATTGTGCTAACAAACTAATTTTGATTATGGGAAATAACAATGGGACAAGGGGGGGAGACTACGACGACACCCGAACAGCACCCCCAACTGCCGCCGTGAGCATCTGCTCGCGGGGTGGATCCTACGAGACGACACCCACGCCCGTGAGCAGTTGCTTACGGGTGGATCCCTATCCCGGCCCCGACGACGACGACGCGGTGTTGTCGTCGTCTTAGCTCCTGTTTTCGAAGAAGCCCGCAATTGCGGGTCTTCCCAGACGCAGGAGCTGGGACGAGGGCGGGGTAAAACGACAACGGGATAACGAGGCGGGGAACAACGACAGCACCCCTAACCGCCGCCGTGAGCTCGTGGGGTGGATCCTTATGCTGGCCCCGACGACGACGGCGGGTTACCCGTACCCGCCGACCGTGTGGTTCATGAGCCCGCGGGTTGCGGGTATGAGTAAGGCATGGGTTCTGGTACGCTCGAACGTACGCGCGGGTTACCCCTGCGGATCCCTATTCTGCGCTGGTGCGTGCGTCGTCGTTGACCATCAACAAGTCAACAGTACCTCCTTCGTCTTCTCCACTGCTGTCCATGTCCTCACCGTCTCTGCCTCAGAAGACATCAACATCCTTCGCAGCATGCCATCGATCCTCAGGCCCCAAAAAGACATCCGCACGATCCGCGCAGTCTTTGAATGCATCGAGTGCATCATGCTACCCTCGCACGCAGCCTCCCCCATCATCCACATCTATGTGTGCACTTCCTTGGCCTCCCTCGCGTACCTGCTCCCTGTCGCCCCCGCCGCGAAACCACCATCGAACCTGGCCAACCGCGTGGGGCGCGACGCGCAGTCGTTCGACATTGTGGCCAAGGAGTGGTTGCCGCAGGCTATTGTTGAGGAGGTGCTCACACAGGTGCGTGGATCATGCACGTGAGATGGCTGACGGGCCAGAAGTCTCCAATGTCACAACGTGCGCCCCAGTATGCACCTTGCTGCCGTTGTTCACACGATGGGCTCAAGAAAACACCTCTGTCACTAACTCGGGCCAGGGTCCTTCTGTGGTAGCTGCAGGTTCCGCACCATCCATCAATGTCATGGCCCAAATGTAACATCGACGTGACTTGTGCTGTTGAGCCAAGTGAAGATGAGGATATCGATAACCAGCCCAGACCATGTGCGTTTCTCATTCTTTAGGTCTCAAATACAATTCTAATTCACTTCCATGTTGCAGCGAAAAAGTGATGGATCGGCTTAGCACCATGCAGAGGGAGTATTTTCCCGCGTTGGCAGTCTCCTCCCTTCTCACAGCAGTGTTCCCACTGCTTTGTGTGGATCCCTCTGTATTTGAGTACCATGTATGGTGCACATTATGTTGACAGTTCCCTTACTAGGGACACGATGGCTTCTATTGCAAGTCTTGATGCCCAGTGAAAAACGCGTCTATTTAATCCTATTTTCTTTCGATTTCATCGATTGTTTTCGATCATTGGGGTGCCAGATCCGACAGCCGAAATCCTGTAAATACGTTATCTATTTTCAACGTTTAATTTCTTTTTCAACAATCTGACAAAATAGATAGATACCCCTTCGCGTGTCGGATTGCAGCAAAAGACGAGGTTTACACATATTTGTACGCTTACTAACGCGTTGCTTGCGATGGGGTGGGCGGCGGGCGTTGGTGGTAATCTGTAACTTAATTTATTCTTTCCTTTTTTCTTTTTTCATTAACTAATCGATTCTTTTCGTCGGCGATCACAACGACTAGGAGGAAAACAATGAACGACGGCCACCACCACAGCACCGAGAACCACCACCGCAAGCCTGAGGGAATGGGTGCTACGTCGAAGTGGTGGGACAAAGGCAATGCGGCGACTGAGACGTTGGAGCAGGGGTCAGGTACAGCGGGGGTAAAGGGCCGGGGATGACAGGCGTGGGAAGGCGTAGTTACCCGACGCTGAGATAAGCACAAGGCAACACGACTTCACCCCGGACCACCACCGTGGCACCGCCTCAGGCGGCGCCTGCCCCTCCAACGTGCGGACATCACCCTCGCCTTCTTTCGTTGCACCTTCCCTACAATTATTGCACTGTTCTGACATCTTTTAGCGCATGTGCAACTCAAAAGGTGGTGTCATGCGAAATGCATCGCCGTGGTAGCCCTGCCTTCAACAAATATGCCTACTCTTCTGGTACGGGATCATCTGCACTTATTTGCGCCCGCGGGCTTCTTGTCATCGCTTCTCAAGGCAACCAACCAACCACCACCTTCCCAAGCGCCTCTCCCCTGACTGCATTGCTATGCAGCACTTGCTTAACGGTGTGACTCCGGTGTTACTGGTATGCGCCACTCAGGACAACATGAGACATATGCTGCACGGACCCTGTCTTTCCTTTTGAGCAATGTCGCGCGTGATCATCAGGGAGCATATCGCCCGGTCCATTAAGCTGAGACAAGACAAGCGAGGACTTTGAAGATGGCGTGGTGACACTACACCTGGGTCTCGACGCAAGTGCGGGAGTCGGTGTGTGAGAACGCGAATGCGAGCTTTTGGGGGTCCTTGCGGAGCTCAGATCTATCAGAGACGCAACACATGTAGGAGGGTGGGGCCTCGGCACCCGGGATGAAGGTGTTAGTGCGAGAGAAAAGGGTGCTCCACCAGGCCAAACGGAACAACAACGGAACGACGGCTGTGGGAGACGGGGGGGGAGGCAAGCAAGGGGAAATAAAAGGCTCAAGTGACGTCATCTGATGTTTCTTGGGCCGTTGGTAAGTTCTTTTTTTACTCTTGTTTCATTATTTTGTTGCTCACAATCCATGTTTGGCACGAATTAGAACTACTAGGAAATCAAGGGAAAGGCGAAGGGAGTGAAATGAATGGGTAATAGAATACAATAGAACTGTAGATTATAAAATAGATGTGAAATAGATATGTACCGGAATAATGACCTGGATATATATAATTGATGAGAATCGATGAAAATTGATAAGAATTGATTATAATAAATGGAAATAGATGGAAATTTACGAGGGAGCTCGATGGCATCGCACACGTCTATTTAATAATCGCCGGAAATCGACCACAATTGATTTTCTTCTACTATTTGGACAAAATCTATTCTATCAATATAAATTGAAGAAACTAAAATAGCCGCATTTTTTTGACTGAGCTTGATATCGTGGAAGACTTCCTGTCGTGTGTTCTCTTGTATTATCAACTATGGATCTGAACAGCGGCTTAGCCGGAGGGGAGCCAAGCTGAAGCCGTCCCAAGCCAGCCAATGTCTGATGCATCTGATGGCTTGGCTTGGCTTTGAATATTTGAATTCTATATTTAGCTAAGCTGTGGGAAGCCGCGCCGAGCCACGCTGTGGCAACACAGTGGCAGTGGCAGCGGCGGCGGCGGTGACCATCAAGACAGAACTTTGTCTTGGTTTGTTCTTGATGTGCTTGAAAGTCAAGTCAGGTGCACATGTTCCTGATGTACCTGAGTTTTTTTTGACAGGTCCAGATGCGTCAATCAATTATCGCACACAGAAAACCAGCCTGGGCCATGCGTCAGGATAGCGCTGATCATGGACGAGGTACACCGGAATCGAACGCCCCGGGCCCCAGCCTTATGGTGAGTACTAGCACTTGCTGTTTTTAGTGCATCAGCAAGATGTTATCATGGCTCATCGTTTTCAACACTGGCGCCTTTGGTCCATCTAAGGCTAGATTGTTGTCCTATGTGAAGAGGTGAGAAGTCACCGGAATAACCGCGGAAGCTCCTTGCTATTGAGAGAACCCCAAGAGCGCCTAGGTTCGGGAGCAAAGAGCCTCAGTGTAGCGCGGGTCGGAGCGTGCTCGCAGAGGTGCCTAAAAGGGGCCAAGAAGAATAAGGGAGCGAACATATATGTAGAAGAGTAACCTAGATCAGACTACGAGACGGCGAC
>QFDX01003291.1:0-23290 GCA_003315875.1 Lactifluus piperatus | reverse complement strand
AGAAGCATTGATTGATACAGGAGTGGCGATAGAAGTGTTTCGAAGTTGGCCGAGCAAGAGAGAAATTGTTTCGTTCTTCTCGCGAATCTGTCTCAGCAAGTTCTCGCGTTGTCTACATGTCGGTGGGTAAATTAAGGTAGACGGGGTTGTTCCCAGCACTGGAAACTCACCCGGGAGTCCTCGCCTTCCGCCCTTCTACGACACAGTGATGCGATCCGGCGGCGCATCTAAGGCAAGTCCGTGGGTCCGTGCCAAAAGCACATCGCATCTACGGCACCAAATGAGGCATAATTGTATCTTGAGAAATTTGACAAGCGTACCTTGAGCTTCTTGCAGCGTGAGCATGCGCCGGGCCGACGTCCCGAACCTTGAGCGCTTCGACTGGGCAAGGGGCTGTTTTCCTGGGCAGGCTCGGCATCCTCCGGCAAATCCTGCATAGAGGCTTCTATGGGGATATTATTTAACTGCTCATTTGCGGCAGGGGGGGTCCGGGCTGGAGTGGAAAAGTGAGTCAGAGCAGATGGTGGGGAACTTCCCGTTGGAGTGGTGGTGGAGTCGGAGCTTGGGGACGGGTGTATCCAAGGAGGGGATGATACAGGAACGGGATAAAAGGGATTCCCATGTGCGAGACTGCCTTGAGATAAGGCCAGTGGGTCATCGAAATTCACTTTTTTTTAAAGGAAAAGCAAGGCGTGAGAGGGAGCAACATGACAAAGAATGAGCTGAAGGATGATCAAGGCTCACCTTCATTTTGAGTACCCCAGGGCTCCTCTGAGCCTACTGGAGGATGATGCATTGCGCTAATGTCGAAAATACCGAGACGAGTTGGGGAAGTCAAGTCGTCGATGTGTTCTGTAGCGGGGTCGTAAACGAAAGGGGACGCAGTGTCTGACTGAGGGTCGCATTGGGAGGTAAGGTAACGAGGAAATTGTGGAGATTGGGTTGGGTAAGAATATGACCAGAATTGAGAGTCGTCAGAAGAGAATGGGTTGGAAAACAATTGCCGACAGTCCGGATGATCGGGGCGATCTTGGCGATAGTCGAGCTGTAGAAGGTAGCTTGAATCCATGAGGGCCAACGAAACAAGTGTAGGGAGAACTGGTTTTAGACTGCGTGGACGGAGAGGGGGAGAAGGGCGACTAGATTCTGACTTCTGACTTATTATATGTCCTATGTCTTGTATGTAAGCAAGCAATGTTCCATCATCACCGGCTTCCGATTTCCTCTATTGGTCGCTCTTCCCCCCCTCTCCCTCCCAATGCAACTACAGTAAAGAAGCTCAATTTAATTATAAAACAACCCCTCCCTTGTGGTCATAGCGCTATCTGATCACTAATGTTCCCTGATCTTATCCACCCGGACCCCGCCGCCTGCGATGTGGGGGTATATAGGGTAATTATAATTGGTCATTTCTCAAGATAGCCGGGGAGATAAGCTTGAAATTGAAATTCTTAGACGATCATCTATTGCGCAATTAAGGGTTATACCGAAAGGCTTTACCAGATGTCAGATCAGATACATTCACTTCCTTCAAGCAGCACAGTATTGTTAGACGGCGTACACAGTACCAAAAATTAAAAAAACAATGACGAATGGTCGGGCTGACGGCTATCGTGCTTCCGATAACGTTTGCGGGGGTCGTTCATTAGAATTTCTTTGCCGTGCCCAGGAAACTGCCGAGTTCATCTCAGCTAAGCGTTGACCTAAAACGCGCGTTGCAACAGATCCGGGTTTGTTGGACCACTATGCGGAAAGCGCATGGAACCCTCATTTAATAACGCCGACGCTCCTCACTCACTTAAGGGCGCTTCACTTCGCCAGCTTATGGGCTTTTTGGATGGAAGGGTGCTACACAGAACTACTAAAGGCCGAATCACATTCTCCCACCGTTCTTGATGTCAATGTACCCCATCCAATAGAATTCTCGTCTCATACACAGGGAAAAGACTGGCCCCAACAAGGACAGATGGTAATGGAGTGTTCCGAAAACGACGATGGGAAGTAGAACCAGGTGACAGAAACGCGGCGACGCATCGAGAACGGCCACTCCAAGTCGTCAAGAACTGCCCAGTCGGAGGGCTGGCGGGCGGGGGACTTCAAACGTAATGAACCAGCGATCTTGAAAGAAGTCGTACGTATAAAATATCCCCAAAGACACCTGCTCCACCCCTGTACGATATGCAACACCACTGTCAGGCCGCCTTTAGTATGTGATGAAGGTAAATGGAGAAATACTGGGCGGGCGAGATAGGCCATCTATAAAGGCTGAGTAAGTCATCAGTGGTAGCGCAAGAGTGGATCACCCGTTGTCCGTACGTCATACGGGTCGGTGTTGTGTTCCTTAAAAGACAATACTGCCCAGCAACTACGGAGGAAAGATGGTCGCCGCAGGCCCAAGAAGGCCAAACAGCCGGGGATTCCCCGTCATGGAATATAGTGGCGCATGCAGCAGTAGCCTGGCCGTATAAGGTTGTCGATTCGGCGCTAAACATGCGCGCCGCTTACAAGGGAGTCGTCACCCAGGCCACGCCGAACAACTGAGGAGCTGCGAAGTTCCTCAGTAGAAGCTCTCACGCCATCAAAGACGTAAGACCAGCTGGCTAGATGCCCCAGAGCATGCATGGCGGATGATGACCTGCGGTATGCAAGCGGCAACATTACGTGGCCTTGTGAGCACGTTCGATACGCAGAGGACGGAGGCAACGGGATTGAGTCTGTACGCCGCCACCTGCCGGCTCAGGGGCGTGCCTCGCCCTGCACCAGGGTGCTTCCAAATCTTTATGATTGTCGTAAGGCAGAGAAGATTCTGTTGATTCCGGCGTATATGTCGCATGAAATAGCAAATTAGTATTCACCCCGCGCGCTTTGGCTAAACAACAAATGTTGATTACAAGAGATCCTGTACAGCCGGCATGAAGAAAGACAAAGCGCAGCTTCCGATTAAGCCCCATGCTCGACTGCTGAGATGTGAGTAGACAGAATCATACCTTCAGCCGATTACACTGTCAAAGCTGCGACAGTCCGTTGAAACCTCCGTTGCTCTCTGAACCGGCGGCTTCTCGAACGCGTAGAAAGAGGAAGTGCATAAACCAAATGCTCTCAGAGAACAAGATCGGATATCTCATCTCATCAACTTTTGACTTATTGGGGAGAGCAGCGGACAATAGTAAGTCCACCTCCGCCGCGTAATATGCTAGCAACGACCTCCATTTCGAGCCTGGGCCCGCAACACTGGAGCAAACGGACGGAGAGTACCGTACCATTTGGTTCCCCCAAGCGCTCCCTCATGTCGAAAAACGTGTTGTGCCCCTTTATGAAAAAATTTCCACAACTCTTAGCAGAGAGGGGCATACAATAGCTGCCAAGACAGCTTGCACCCAGAAACTCGGCGTGGGTTGATCGTCACAGCGGTAAAATTGCTCTCCGATGCAGTACTTTGCCCTTATGGCAAGCGGTACGATGCCATAACGCGGTGTCACTATCATGAAACAACGGTGTGTGACTAATCTCCAGTGCGCGGCGGACGTGGACAGCGCACGTGTTCATCAGCCACCAACGATGCTTCCCGTTCTCACGTAACTTGCAGTGACCCGGGTACTTGGGGCACAATCAACATCTCTTCAAAGAGCGCACAAATTTGTGCTAATAACAGGGCAAGCTTTTTTCGGCGATACTCGGACGAACGCCACTGCCATCCCCCCAGTGATTCGGCGTCTTTGTATAACCCGACGGCTTGAACATGCCGTACTGCAACACAGTCCTTTCCTTGAAAGTACGGGACCACTGAACCAAGGAGGAAAGGAGAGTGCGCAGGCTTGTCACTGGCGCTTGGAAGGGAGGCTGGCTCCAGCCATCATAGGAGTCTAGTTAGTGTCTAGTTCCACAGAGTTCCACAGTTTGACACCACTCCCTACTATCAAGGTTCATGGACTGAACAATTTTGATAACGTTCCTCTCCTGTTAGGAGGACTTCGCTCAACGCCCGTACCAGTGCGCTTACCTCTGAATTGTTGTTATTTTATAGTCAACGCGACCCTGCAACGGGCGTTCTCCATCGTTGGGCGTTCTCTGACCCTAAGAGATTTCAGGTGAATGAGCTTCTTTCTGTGGCGCAGAACACGCGCCCCTGCCTGAAAAACGGGATCAATATGTGGATGGATCCACCATCACCCGTGGCTGAGTCATTTGACCGGGCAAGTGTCCACACAGGTATGGAAGCACCCCGCTGCGGTGGTGTAGGTAAGTGACCCCAAAGCACGCCAAGTGGGCGGGGCACGTGGGGCTTCACGTGTGGGGGCGCTCGGCCCTGAAGTGCGCGAGTACGCTCTTCACCCTAGTTATTTCGGCATCAGAGAAACTTTGGGGCACTTCGGAAGCACTTTGTGGCACTCACCAGAAGTCCTCAGATCTAATCGACGAAAGTGAGAAAGTTCGCCGTCGAACTCACGGCGGTACCTCAGCGTGTTCAAGTTTGGCTACGCCGCTACGGAAGCAGTAGGATAGATGGGGTTGGGGTTGATCCGAATGTGCGTTTTATTACGCTTCTCAATGTACAGTGCTAGGCTATTTAAGTTAGGTGCGGTACTACACATTTGAGAGTCTATGCATGTGTGGTAATAAATACAATGTCTGAAAATAATAAAAAGAATTGAAGCTTATGGATGACCACTGGCACTAGGCCATCATTTTGGTACATATAAATTAAGCGCGCCTAGAACGGTTCAGAACCGTCCAGAACCGTCTCCCTTTTCTGCCCCGTTGACCTGGAATCCGTGGAACTTCGACGCCTAGTCGCATAGGCGAATCGAACCCAATATACAGTGGGTATGACGTATTTGAGGTGTAGTGGCGATTGCTGCGAGCGGGGCTGGAGAACGTCAGGACAGCCCTCCATTGAGCGCCAATGCTGATGGGTTGCTTGTAGAGTCTAAAGATAAAATCGATATTTGAGGTCTTCCCTTCCCCACCGTGAGCGCCGAGGAGGAGTGCCTTCTCCGCAATCGCCGTCTCAGAACCAGCTGTCGAAATAGGGCGCGTGACGTCATCGTGAGGGTCTCTCCTCACCGGAGCATCGACTTCAACTGCACCAAGTCGTGATGTCTGCCCTATGATGTTGGATACCGTTTCCCACGCGGACTCCAGTGCACCTGCGATCCACGTATGGTGGCGGGACAAGTGTTCTCCCGCGAAGAATATGTTTCCCTCGGGCTGTCGGGCCGCCTCGAAGCGAGACAGAAATTGGCCTGGCAAAAACATAGCGTCGCCCGTGGAGCTTCGCGCCGACCAGACGGCATCCGAAGTCTCCATGATGAGATCGTAGACATTGATCACGCTCCCATCCTTCGAATCTATCTGGCCGTTGTAGATCTCTGCCAGGTTTGCCAGTGCGAGGTCCCGACGCTCGTCTGGTGTCAATGGTAACCAGGCATTCGCGTCTGTCATCCACGAATAGACGAGTAGTACGCCTGGGCCATCCTCACCGATGCCATTCGAGGGGTAAACAATCCAGCGGATGGGAAGGTCCGTAGTAGACTGCCCCCCATTGCAGGGTATCGAGTCAACACGTTCCCAAAAGCGAGTCCTGAAACGTAGGCCCATCTTGAAGAGAGACTCGAAATGCATGGACCGGATCGCAAGTTCCTTGTGGCCAGACCAGGCAGGTCGATCAGCAATCATCTTCAAAGCTGGAGCAGGAATGGCCATGATGACTTTGTCGAAGGTGTGTTCAGTGGCGCCATTGACCGAAATGGTAACTCGTCCGTCCTGCTCATTCCGAAGGCCCGTGACACGTGCACAAAACGTAATGTTCTCGTGTCCGATGAGATGGGCCATCGCAAGCGGAAGGCGGCTCATCCCATGTGCGATAGTCGACCACTCTTGCGTGCTGAAGTCGATGTATTCCATGACGATCTCCGTTACGCTGAGAGAGAACTGATTTGACTGGGATGTGACCGTCTCGAGAAAATCAATGACATCGGTCGGCCAACCGAGAATGGAATTGAGGTAAAAGCGGAAGGAGTAGTCGTCGTATTCTCGGCAGATCTCGTTGAAACCATCCACAAAGTTGTTCTCTAGCATTCGGAGGAGAGGGTGGACAGCTTCGAGCATCAGCTCCCCTGCTGTGCGATCCTGGAATTCCGACTCCATGCCCCCCGGGAGTGGCCAATTGATAGAGCGCGGGGTTGTCAAAGATGAATCGAGATCCTTGGGCCTGCAACGATTGATGTAGACAAAGTTTCCAGGGGAGGTCAAATTGTAAGGGATGAGGTCGACTTGCTTGTCTGAGGGAAGCTCGGAATGTCGAAGATAATTAATGAGTTCAAAAACGATAGCCTGATATGGTGAATGGGGTATCCGCATGGCACCGGCCTCGAAGTATTGGTTTTCCTCGTCGTTGAAGTAGTGGGTGCGGACACGCCCTCCAACGCGATCTGTCCCCTCAAATATATGGACAGAGTGGCCTGCACGTCGGAGAAGGAGGGCAGAATAAAGACCTGCCACACCGGCTCCAACTATTCCAATAGTCAGAGGATTCGAAGACATATCAAGGCCGCAAGCAACAAAGAAGATTCAATAGGGAGAAGAGACAGCGCAGTAGGGACACGCAGTTTGTGCTGAAAAGTAGAATCGCCTGAATAAACTGTAGGATCTCAGTAGGCACTTTAGAGTGGGATCCGATATGCAACTTACTAGCGTCACTGGAGTAAGACCATGTGGTGAGGACAGAGTCACGCAAGTTGAGTGTAGTAATTATACCCCCGCGGAGGTAATAGTCGCCCGAGACATAAGCATCAGGACATGCTTGTTCGTTAATCTGTAACATCCATATCATAGTTGAGTGCACTGCAAGAACAGGAGGGGGGATCGTAGTAACCGGTGGCGGCACTGGCGCATGCCAACAGACCAACACACAGACTTGAAGCCTTTGTGACTCCGAGCACCAAAACTAGAAACAATTCTCGGGAGACATACGGAAAGCACAGGACGAGTTAATTGTTTGGAGGGAGAGTAGGTGTAGGGTCTCGAATGCGTCTCTGACGCTGGAAGTCCGTCACTCCTGGCTTGGTCCTTCGCAATGTGATACCCATTAATGTCAAACTGCACAGGAGTCAGCCGCATGCACTTGCAACACTACACCAAGGACGTCGGGTAGAAGGCTGTACAGCAGGACATAATGAGAGCGAAATTCGAAACAAACCTATGACTGTAAGACAAGGTTGACCGCTACGGAGACAAGATATACCGGGCGCGGGCCGCTTAGTTCTCGTAATCGTAATGATCGCGCCGATAAGCCACTTGGTAGTGCTCAGATTGGCAATTTGCACAGCCTTACACTACGTGGTTAATTCCGCTGGCTTCATCTATTGCACAGCGGCGCTTTCTTTAGCGTTGTCATCAAACTCCCATCTTTTCAACTCTGATCTAGTACTGCTCTGAGCCATACTCTCAATTGAACTCAGCTGATACTTGTATAGTGTGCGGTGTGTTGTAGTGTAGTAGTGGTGGATACTCAGGGCAGAATATCTCGTGGCAGGTGTTACCGCCGTGACTGTAGCACCTAACAAATGAATGCTAGGTACCCAGATGGTCCGACGATATCCACACGAGTTGGATTCCTAGCTTAGCTAAACAATGACTACCATCCAAGATTACCAGCCTTCCGTTCGGATATTGGACCTACCTAGTAATAGATGACCTCTCACGACCTATCTTCGACGTAATCCGCAAGGCCCGTTTATTCCCACTTTTTGATAGTAACCCCTTACGAAGGATGCGCTGACCCTAGTTACGGGAGGCTGTGCCCGTGACAAGGCGTACTACTGTACGATTCGGTATGTCGAATAACTGTCCCACGATGAAACCCAAGACTGCGCCGCACCCGCATCTATCTATCTCCCTCCAACTCGACTGTTACAGTTTCCAAGTCTTCTTCTTCATAACGATCGGGTATGCAGCGCAACCGGATAGTAGTTATGGGACATTGCGATCGCCAATTTCGGAGGCAATCTACAAATTCAGCATCAGATTAGAGCACGAGGCTGGATCGGTCTATAGTTTGTCCAGCCAAGCCGGTGACATTTTGAGCCGTACCACCAATGTCAGCACGTTCCCGCACAGGGGCACAGGGTACTATGTCGTACGTCAGGAACACACGATTTGCGCATTGCCACGCACCTCAACACTACTGAATCAGCTGGGACAGAGAGCCGCGTGCCTAGTCAATTACGATAGATGTCGTAATCGGTCAGGATGCAGTAACCTCACCATCGATCCATTGTTTCCTCACAGGCGTTGGAGACGGCGTAGACTCCCCGTTTGCCCTTCTTTCTCATGAAGGAGTTCACAAAATAAATTTGGGAAATCTAGATCCCGCGCGCTTACCCAAGCTGCGCGACACGTGATCGGAAAAGAAATTCCGCCGGCTTTCAAGGTAGCCGTTCGCTATCTCTCACTCTCGCGAGCTCTCTGTGCTTCGAACTCACGACATATGTTTCGGGCCCGGGCGTTATATTTCCTTGCTAATCACAGTATGGCGAGATAGTGGGAAATCGCAAGTAATTACCACCCATTAGAGTTGGATCACCTGTCAAAACGTCTCTACCAGTGGAATTGGTTCCATTGGACTCAATCTTATTAACAAGATACCCTCATTATGTGGAATAGAAGCACCGTTTACTCAACACCAAAGCTACTTGTACCGGCCGGATCAGGGACCACCCTCAACCGGATCCGATAATGTGACTCGCTTAAGCTCTTCCCGAGCGCCAGCCAAAAGCTAGTTTTGGATGCAAACACAGTAATCCCGTCGCATGTTAAGTGTCATCCGGGGTGTACCTGACATTCGTCCCTCTCGTTGGGGCATTAATGAGGTAACAAACCTTGAAGCAAGTTACGAGGTTGTTGGAAACGCTTCTACAGTAAGAAATTTGCCCGGACGGACATATCATGCGTGGACTGGTTGACAAAGTAAATGTACAAAGTAGTTCCGAAAATTTCGTAGCAATACATGCCTAAGTTATGCCTGCTAGAGTTTGAGGCTATGTCCGATCAGTCAGATCTGAACCAAGCGTACATGAGGGCATGCACAGTCGCGAGCGGGAGGATACCAGGACCGACCAGATCTAGCAGCCGCAATGGCACTGGTTTACGCAGGATTTGATCGAAATGCGGTGACGAATGCGATAAGAAACGCGACAGAAAGATAATTGACTGCGATTGTGTCATGTAGCCCATTTTTTGGGGCATGTCTAGGACGGCAACGCCACCCCTGTAGTGATGATCATGGCGGAAACCCACGCTGACATTATCTGATGCTCACTAGAGCAAAATGAAGTAAGTTGTATTCAAATCACGACCAGAGGACGGATTTGATTGATTCCAGTTAGGTATAAGGACGACATGAAACGATGAACTTGAAAATCCGGACCTCCCCAGTCGTCTTTCTACCAAACCATATGTTCCATGGAATATGGGGTGATAGAGTGGTGATAGTAGCCTGATATTGTTACTCGGAGAAAGAGACGGGAGACGGGATAGGTCGTTGCCTGAGTCTTGAGCCGGAGAGTTGTTCGAAGTTTGAAGTTTGAAGTTTGTTTCGAAAGGTCGGCGGACCGTGACTGTCCGGTGGCGGGCTCGGACACCCCGGAGTCCGGGCCACCCATCTGACACCTCCATCTATCCACTTACTTTCTTATGGACTACTTCGATATTAGCCCCGAGAAGACATTCTGGTTCGCTTTGAGTCTTTGGGCCCCTGCTTCAGACACCTTTCGTTGTTTATTGGAACAGCCATAGTTGTTTCACCAACACCTGCCAGTGCATGCTTGTCTCGCCGCGCCGACTCTAAGCCCATCCAAGGGTTAACACTATTGAGTGTTATTGAGTGCTAATGCAAACGTACTCACAACAAGACCTGTGTGCACCCTATCTTCGTCCTTTGGTTTTAGTGTGTTGCTTTACTGGCGTGTCATTCCTCCCCTCATTCGGAAGCACTTGTCACATCCTCACCATCATTCTAGGTTGGTCGTGTGGTGCTCGTTACTTACAAAACAAGGCACCACCTGAGCGACCTGGACGTGACCCATACGACGTAAAAGCAGCTTTATTGATGTTAGGAATTGCAGACTTGAGATGACGTGGTTGGATCTGCGATTCATCTCTATTGAAAGTGAAAGGACCTACTTATGCACCTCATGCTAATACAGTCGACTCCCTCTTAAGTCATACTCCAGAAAATCCTATAACCCATTATAACCCATAACCATGGGGTCTACCAAATAAAAGTCCTCTCAGAACTGCTCCTTCATAACCCATAGGGTGGACAGTTCACCGAGGGGTATGAGTTAAGAGAAAGTTAACTGCAGAGAGTTCGGGCCCTCCAGCTCTCCGGTCTCCGTCCTTGACGAGGTTTCACAATATTGTACCGTATCTTACAATTAATTCATCTCGTGCTTTCGTGAGCCCCGCGTTCCTCGCGGCAATTACAGCGTCATACAGTACCTATTTGAACTCCAATACTGTGGTACAGTATGCTGGTATTTGCCTCCCGCTCACTTGGCGTGACATCTTGCGCCAGAAGCAGCTGTCTCGCAACTCAATACTATATAAGGAACGAACGGCGGGGTTTGTCCCTTAAGCGATACCCTTCTCGTTACTGTCACCCCTCGCTCTACTGTATTGAAACAAAAGTCAACGACGGCTTCCATTAAATCATAACCGAGAAAATGTGCGAAGCTCCGGTCCTTCGATAGCTGCTAGCATTCGCACTAAGTCCATAATAGATTACCCCACCGTGTCGGAAGCCTCTATGTATATTGTGATTTCCGACTTGCACGCATCACGTCGCATGGTGAAGCGATGATGTTGTATCAAAGCGAGCAGTATCGCGGGGAAGCTCTGTAGAACTGTACTCCCGTGCAACCAACGCCTGTGAAGAAAAAAAGCCACAGTTATGAGAAGATTTGTTTATGCGTCTGTCGGAGCAGGTAGGCCGCCGTGAAACGAGCGCCTCTCGAGTGTCATCACGGGTTTGAAGGATATAGTCTGAGAATGAAATACATTCAGTTGGTTTTAAGGAATGGTTGGCCCGGTCCTTACAAGGGCAACCTTAAGCTGTTTAGCAATACCCCCACTGAATCCTCTCTTCACTTGCAACTCACTACGCCTGCTTACTCGAAATGGGCAAGACAGCTGGGGCACCGTAGTGGATAGGATCGAGTCGTATGGAGACGACCACTCGGTATTATTGGGCCCGTGGACGTCTGCATTACTGCACCGGATCAGTTCAAGTATTAGACGCATTCGGCTTCGTGTGTCGAAAATACTACGTAGGTATGCTGTTGATATGTTGATACGGTGATCGCGGTGGTACTCCACTCTTTCAAAGAATGGCGTTCCTACCATCCTACATGGACCAACTTGAAAAGCCATTAAATTGACGAGCGAAGCCCATTTCCGACTTCTAGAGATTTGCGCGAATGCGTAGATCTGATGTAGGCTTTCCTATCCTGTATCTTTGGGAATCAGCGCATGGGATGAAAAGAGCGAAATATAAGTACCTCCATAAACAAGGAAAGAATTGGCATGACCACACATACGTGAGAAAGGTCCGACACTATGTCCTCCGCAATCGGCCTTCCTCAGGGAATTATAGTTCTGCGTTCGACTAGTTTCTTAGACACATCACGGAGGGATACATAACCACATTCTCGAATAGCCCCCTGTATCATCATGGTGTTGACGTCAAGCTAAGAAAGCCTAGATGCCACAGTTGCCGCGAGTGCTACTAATGTGCGGAAGTGTGTTACGACTATGACCAACTGGGCCATACTAGGTGCACCATGCTTTCGATAGACAGATAGGGTGCCCCAAATATAGTTAGAGTAGCCGATGAACTGTCTCGCTGCGAGGGTGCATGGGGTGTGAAGAATACCACCTGTTCTTCGACGATTGCTGAATGCTTTCACGGTATCCAAATGCCAAGTCGTGTGCCTCAGCAAGGACGATCGTGTCACAACACAGCATTGTGCAACAAAAGGTGACCTGACTCGCTTAGGAACGTCGTGAACTAAAGGGGATAGCACCGGGAGAGTGGAGAATTTATTCGTCCCTTTCGCAGGTATCATACGGCTGCGCTGACGGTGTGCTTCGGAAGACACCATCACGCACAACTGGAAAAGCCGAGTCAATAGAGATCCTGCGCTGAGTTTTAAGTGATGAATCATCACCGCCAGCGCGCGATAGTGATACCACGGGGTCTTGCTCCACGGAACACGCGCTACACGCCACCTATCAATATATCAAATCAATCGTTATTCTCTTTCGAGGGTCTCTATCCCCTACCAGCTGAACTGCGCGCAGATCTACGTATACATACCTGGGTCTCGATATCGGGGTCGTTGCAGGCCGTCTCCCGACGTGTCAGAGCTTCCATGCATCTAGGAATGGTATAGGCAGGAAATAGGAAACACTGGGTCGTGCAGACGGCCGTGTCTCTCAACAAGGATAAGATACTGCAAGATTAAGAGTGCCGGAATGGAAGTATGTCTTGGGGACGTCGGTAGGAAACGATTTCAACGAGGGGTTCCGTACGAGGAAATGCCATGCCATACAGTAGTGGCAATGGGAGACGGAGAGAGATGGCCACGTGATCACGGTAACCAAACCTTGGGCTGTCGGCTGACACAACTGGGTGCTTGACACCCGTGCAAGGAAAAAAGCCGATAAGATATACAGTACTGTACCCTGCTTTCACCTTTGGAATACTGGCATTGCGCTCCTGTATGCGAAGCCTGGCTGATACGGTATCACAACGTGGGCGCAGTGAGCCATACGGTACTGTATGATACCTGATACCTGATACCTCTCCATCGGCCTGCCGAGGAGTCCGAGTCCGCGTCGCGTGCTGCCCTTGAGTTCACACGTCGCTAATATCTTAGAACTTCTATAAAATTAACTTTGTCAAAAATTATTGCTCAACTCACACACTACCGCAATCGTGCTAATGTTGCGATTCCAACAACCTTCAAAATACAATTCTCTCTGCCAGAAGCCATGCCTGCGTCGGGCCAAGCCAAAGGGGCTTCGGGGCCAGGCCGGGTACTGAATCCTGCCTACTGTATACAAACCTTCCCTTCCCTCTCATCGATTTTGACGAGTTAGACTCTCACCTATGACTATCGCCTTCACATGCCTACAATAAACCGTAATTTGGACGTTTAGCCTCTGTGAACATACATTCAACTTGATAAATGGTCAAACACAACAAACAAACGCTTCTCCTCTCTCTATCTCCCGAAAATTGGTGAAGAAATAACAATTGTGCGTACCAGCGAACATGTACCCTGCCGGCAACGTCGGCGCTTCCTTAGTAAACACTTTTGCTTACGCCCATGTCGTACATGTCATCAAGTGAATTGCCCCCACCTGTCGAACCCACCTCCCTCGTGAATCCACCCAGTCCGCGATCTCCTAATCAAAGCGATGACCAAAATGGAGCAGGGCCATTACCGCAGGGAAGGAACCTTGTGGTTTGCATTGATGGCACGTCAAATCAATTCGGCTCAAGCGTATGTGTTAGATCGATGAGCCTCTTGAAATAGCACCGGAACTGAAGACTGCTACAGAATACCAACGTCGTTGAGCTTTACAAGCGACTTATCAAAGACAAAAGACAGGTCACCTATTACAACAGCGGCATCGGGACGCTTGCAACTCCATCGTACATCTCATTTGCATTTGCCTGGCGAGTCATCGACTATTCGATTGACTTGGCAGTTGGATGGTGCGTTCTAGTTCTGGTGAGCTATATTTTCCGATGCCTACACTTACGTTTGCAGGAATTTCGAAAAAGCAATTATCAAGGCCTATCGCTGGCTAGCTGATAATTACCACCCTCATGACCGCATTTATCTCTTTGGTAACGCATCCGCTGTGAATGGGTTGAATGTCATTGACATTCCTATCTCTTTGAGGTTTCTCACGAGGAGCGTATCAGGTTAGAACTCTGGCAGCAATGATAGATAGGGTGAGCATTCAACCCTATCCTGAACTTGTGATTCACGTTGATGAGCCTGAGTCACCATCAGGTCGGCCTCCTGCAGCCTGGAAATGGCGAGCAGATTCCTTTGTACGCATATCCACTTGATGTTTCTCTGTATCTGGCTCAGATCTTGTGACATAGTGCTTATGAGCTATATGCTCAAAATTTCATAAACCGCGCTGTTTCTGTGATTTATATGGGTGCATTCCTGGGATTGGTAATCCTACTGATTGTGGGAATTGTTCCTGTTTTCTTGATATTACCTTTCCTCTTCTTTTGGATGATCTTTGGCCCGCCGTTGCTTGCACTTCTTTCGAAGAAAACTTCATCTTCCCATGGTACTGAGGGTACTGAGCCAGATAATACTAAACATTTTAAGGACATTTTCTCCAGGAAGGCTAGGGTTCATTTCCTTGGTATATGGTTTGTGGACCTCCCTTCACGTGCTCGCAGCTCCGAGTCGCCTCCTAAAAGCTTTCTTTACAGGGATACTGTATCTGCTCTTGGACACTTACGTCCCAAAGACCTGCCCAATATTGTGGATGGAGAAGATACTGTATGCGTCTTTCGGCATGCTCTTGCACTCGACGAACGTAGGGTGAAATTTCTGCCTGAATACCGTTATGGTGGTGCCTCGCAGATTAGTAGTGGCCCTACTAGTGGGGATGATCCAGCTTCGCAAATACCATCTATTCCTAAAGTCAAGGAGACTTGGTTCCATGGGTCACATCCTGATATGTGAGTACTGATATGTGCATGATAGTGAATGGCAGCCTTAAGGACATCCAGTGGTGGGAAAAACAGTATTGATGTGGGTTCAGCTCCAAACAACCCCTCTCTTCGATGGATGGCATATGAGGCAGCCAGATCTGGGCTACTCATCAATCTTTCAGACCTTCGTGATCGATCAGCTGAGCCAAAAACTGCGAGGAATACACTCGAAGGACTCTGGTGGATTATGGAGTGTCTACCAATTGAGCACCACACCTATAAAGATCGGGATGATATCACCATTTGGTATGTATCAACCTTTTTTTTTTTGGCTGTTTGAGAGTTTGATTGTTGCTGATGACTTCAAATCGGAATTCAGCCCTCATTTTGGCAAGCGACGTATCCCAGTTCCTGGACAAAAATATCATTCCTCTGTGAAAAATCAGCCTACTTGGGTACACGGTCTTGACGACGAGGGTGATGAAAAACCTGAATTAATTTGTCAGCCTTGTGCGAGCTGTGACCAAGGTGAGGCGGAGTTGTTCATTGTCTCTTGTCATTATGCCAATTTTAATAAAGATCCCAGTTACCCCTTGATGTACTACCGGCTACCAGATAGTGTTACGGACTAGAGACTGGGCTGACCGGGGCCGGGCGCTGACCAGAGCGCACCTCCAGTGCCCCTCATATTTTTCTTTGTTTCTCTTGTCCTTCCTTGGCCTATGATTTTGCATCGTTATGAGGGCATAACGCCTCATATTTCTTGCCCTTCCACCGAGTTCTGGATAGTTCCCTCATTATGAATCTGTGTGGTTTGAGGCATTTCAATATGCCTCTGGTGCGGCAGTGCCTTCTATCACCTTCTGTGCCTTTCCTTTACTTTCTGTACCCTTCCATATGATAACATCTTGACCCATGATGATGATAAGGCTGTTTAGTGCAAATCCTAGTTATTCTGTACAATTACTAGAGGATTCTGCAATAACTAGAGATGTCAATGTTCGGTTCTGAGCTTCAGTTTGCAATGAACCTTTGCAGAACCAAACTCCAGGCTTAGTCCAAAGTTCCGCATTTTATATTGAACTGAACTGCAGGTCCAGTTCCAAGTTCTGTTGCTAAAGGAAATTGAAGAACCATCTTGAACGTGTCCGAACGGGTTCAAACTGACCTTCCCACATGTGTTACACCGATCCCGACGCCTGCATCTTCTGAGTCGGCATTGTTGGTCCTCCGCAAGTCCCCATGATGTAGCCGCTGCATCGCCCTCACTAGTGATGCGCAGGTCCCGGCTCGCCTCAAAAACCCGGGCTTGATAGGGAGGGCACGTAAAGATTAAGCTTGCGGTTGACCATCTACGTGTCCTTGCAGCAAACAGCGGCAAGCTGAAAGCGGCAGCTCAGATCAAGAAGTTGTTGCAGAAAGGCAGTCAAAACACAGGCTGTCAAAGTAGCGGCACTAGTCGAACTTGCACTTGGACTCGGGCATGGGAGGTAGAACTTGTACTCTTTTGTCACACATGATGAACCTGCGTCCGGACGCATTAGCCCTAAAATAACCCACAGCTCATAGGCAAAAATTCGGACACACGTACTTAGCCAACGTTTTTTCTACCAACTCTACAAATTTCCCGTTTGGCCTAGCAAACGCAATCAGCTCGTCCGAATATACGACATTGCAGTGCAGATCGGGGTCGATGCTGAGTGCCTCTGCGAGATGAGCGTTTCGCTTGGCAATCTCGCGTTTGTTCATACAACTTGGGGAAAGGTTAGCCTCGTGCCCAGCCGGGATTGAGACGCTCCGCCCACACTGCACAGATTGTTGAATGCATCCACACGCGCAATAGATTGTAGCTGTGGCGTTGTACGGCTCGTCTTCTGGGCAAAAGGAGGGACCGTGACAAGGATGGGTACAGGGATGTTGGGCAGGGAGGCTGAAAACGCCAGGATTACTTCAAAGTTACGTCGCACAATGACGAAGCTAGTGCGCTCACCAGGGTTTGCGGGATTTCCACAGATTTCTGTATAAGGTACACCCGCACCCGCGTGACACAGCTGTTCGCATGTATCCAATCTACATCCGAGAGGGCGCCCACATGGCTTGCCATATGGTATGTTATCTTTCGAACAGCGGATATAGTGAACTATCGTCTTCACATAAGCTTTTCCGTGAGATGGACGCACGGTGGACACGGCGTCAGGTCCTCGTGGCACAGATGAGGCGCTCTCGGATGTCCACATGGGGAGCAGGCCAATCACATGGGTAAGAGCATGCTATCAGCACCCAGGAGGCTCCATTACGGTGCGCCCACAATGGCAGATAATCTACAGAAGATGTGAGCGGAATGTTTGACGAGGTGAGGCTATAGACTATACCTCAAATGAGCTTCGGGAACACGGTGGGCGTGACCCTCGGTCACGGTGGTCGCTCTCCTCGCAGCGGTGATTACTGCAGCTCAATGGCTTTCCGCACACGACATCGCACAGATGCCAAGTTTCTACGCCTACAAACTCCACGCCAGCGCTAGCACCAACGGCTTCTTGCTCTTGTTAGTGGGTTTTGCAAGATTGGCGAGTGGACAATATAAACAAGTGCATTGATGATGGACACATGAGCGCAGCGCACCACAAGGTTCATTGCACAGGAAGGCTGCTGACTCTGTCTCAACATGCATGGCGCTGCAGATCACGGAGTGCGTTGTTGAGCCGCGACGACATGGCCGGATAAGTGGGTCCGCACACGGAGGACATGGACCAGTATGAGACGTCGCGCTGCATGAATATGTAAATCGTAAGTGCTTTCTCGCATAGCAACGTACACGTTGGAACCGGAACCGTGCTTCGTGTTGCTCCAAAATAGGAATGGGAGGTCGGGTCAGGCAGCAAGTGTCTACCACAGGGACAAGGAGTAACTGTCAAAGGGGTGTAAGAGTACGCGGGGGCGACGGGCGACGGTGGGCGGCATGCCTTTAAGCATTTGTGGGTACCACAGTCGAACGGCCTGGATGATAGGTTACGGGGCAAGCAGATCAAAAAAGACGAAGAAACAGACCTCTTACACGTATTATCACACCCAAAACCTTCCAATCCACGATTTTTAGTCATCCACTCTGAGGATAGTACACTCCTTGCCTTCACCATAAGCAAGCCTCTCTTCGCCCTTTGTCGCACCAGCATCTCGCAAGATCAGTTACTGAGCACGGAGAGCAATCGCCGTCGTGACAAGTGGTTCAACAAGAGAATGGCTTCCCACATTCATGGCCACAGGGTCGACTGACAGGGAGACTAAACCTTCCGCCAGTTGTTGGGTTGGCACGAGAACATACAAATGCGACGATGTCCTTCCCCCGGGTTCTGAATGGTAATCAGACGCAGAGGGCAATGTCGAGGTGACAAGGGAGAGGACAGGGGTGGCCACAGATTCGATGGCGTGAGCACGAAGTTCCGCAAGAATGAGTCGCTAATCGGGGCGGTTTCGCGTCTTGCACCGAGCCGCAGAAGCGCCTAAATACCGCATGAGGACATGTGCTGTCTGCGCACGAATTGTGAGACACGACATACCAGTATTTACGTGGAACGACCTCACGTCTAGACTGACATCCCTGGCATCCTCCATTCGCCCTTCTTTTCCTCTCCACGTGCTCTCAAAGCCTCCTCAATGTCCTTCACGTTTTTCTCTGCCCCATGGTTGAATGCATACGAGATGGATTGTGTTCCAATAAGACTGCGCATCCTTCTCTTCCTGGGTGGACAAGACCACATTAGTTGTTAAGGTCGGATGAGATTAAAATAGACCACGCATTCCGGATATGGTCAGGTGGAGAGCGAATTTGTGAGTATGGACACGAGATCATCCCCGATGGCATTCAGTTGCAGTAACCTAAAAATACATTTACCGTTGACACCTGTGTCGATTATATCTCCGGTCAGAGTTCTGATTGCAGCTCATATGTCAATGACGCCGTTCCTTTAGTGCTTATATTCCTCATCTTGTTCTATTGGCACTTACTTCGTAGGCGCGTAAGCCCTCAAACGCACGTGAGCGGGTTCTGAAATTTAGAGCCCGCTTTCAGTGATGGCCTCAACACGTGGACAACGCGATCACGTGGACCTTGGACAGATCTTCCCCACCATAGTTTACAGCGTAGAGAGCATGTATCGAACGATGTTGAATAAGGATATAAGAGGGCTTGCTCTCTTCGTCAATGTTCAACCCCACCAAGGAACTCACTGAAATGGTACCTAATGTCTCACCAAACTCCTCTCAACCACTCGATGCCCGTCACGCACACTGATAATCAGCAGTCAGTGCTCCTCAAGGAGGATTTATGCCACCAATGTATCCGCTTGGGCTGCCGTACCCTCCAATTTCCTCAGTTCGCGCATCCAGAGTAGCCTCATCCACAGTACATCTAACCTCCGCCAATGATACCCAACCCATCATGATACGGCCAGCTCAAGGCCTACGGTAATCCAGCAAATCTAGCAATTGTCGTAAACCCTCCAGTTGTGCCAGTAGCGTTGTATCCACTGCAAGCACTTACACAACAACCTCAAGCCGCTCCCATCCAAGAAACCAGCCAAATGAGGATATACGCCCTGGAGACATGGATGTAATAGCACAAGTCTGAGAACGGTACTTACCCAAATCTTGAAATATAGCGATTGCCACGAACAAAGAAGTCACGCTTCCTAGCACGATCACCTCGAGGGGACCAGGTATAGTTTCTTTGCAATGAAAGGCGGTTGAAGCTTTCGTTGGAAAAAACAAGGTGGTAGGGCTCGAAGTGTTCACCAAAAGCATCTTGAGTTCCGCGCAGTCTCGGTAGTCTTGATCAATTGCTGGGCGTGTCACCTAGAAAATAAATGCTTCAACTTTTGAAGAAGGACGATACCTTCTTCCTTGAAAACCCACGATGATGCAATGTCCTCATAATTGTTGCTGTGGACGCGTCTATGTGGCAGATTTGCCGAAGGTATTCAGCCATTTCGCACAGCATAATGTCAGGTTGACCCTCAACAAGATCTTCCAGAAACTGTGGGAAATCATGAGAAATCTAACCACAGTACTGAAAAGCACATACCGTAGCATCTAACGCGCCTAGAAGCCAGGGACGGCCAACCACTACTGGTTTCCTGACAATCTCACCAGTGTCTCAAAACTGCTTGCGCAAATATCTTATTGTCCAAGGACAGATTCCTGTGTATTCAGAAATTTCTTTGTCACCATAACCACATTCTAGGGACATTTGAAGAGCAATCTTCTTATCTTCTCTGGAGATATGACGGTGCATTGTGAGGTGTAAAGGCCGTTATCTCACGCTCATCGGCTCTTTGTTGATTGCCAGCCCATATTTAGTTTCCGACTCTCGCCCATCAGTTTTCTCTGATAGCTTAAGCTTATCAACTTAGCTGTAACTTAGCTGTAATTGTCGAGTTGTTATATGTCTGGCCGCGCTTCGCGGCTGCAGAATTTAGGAGCCATCGCGACAGACACCTGTACTTCCGGCTGCATTGTCATGACGAGTGATATAGTGGTTCAGCACAAGATCCACCCCCAGTATACAGTATATATGTTTTATTGCGTTGCGAACTGGACCCGTGCCATGCGCAACCGATCCCAATCATATTAATTCATAAGGTTCCCTTCTATGTCAACTCTACTGATGCCTGCCATTTGGATGGGCACTTGTACATTTAAATATATTTACGGACGATCAAGCCAAAGTCTATTCGGTTGTCAAGATCCTGAAACTCTATTTGAATGAGATCTGCGGCATTGGGTGACGACTGTGTAGGAAATGTCCACGGGCCATTGCTGTATTAGTATCCAATATATTTATATTTCGGTACAAGCCGAAATGGTAACCGTTACCCGATGCTACTAATAGCCGACGAGCTGGCAACATTCAGCCAAGTAACAAGTGCACTTGCTTGGCATTCAAGTTCGTCTCCCGGTAGTCGTGATCATCTAAGCTTATCTTAGAGGCTCAGTCATGGAGGGCGGTCGCAGTCCAATGTTATCCCACTCATGCGGTGGCTCCCTTCTCCCTCTCTGGTTCGGAGGGTCAAAATGGTGCGAGAGGGAGTGAGACCTAGTTCGGTACCGGACTATCCTACTTATCTGGGAGAGAACGCACAGTGTACGTTGGCAACCACTGTTTCCCTCGGGAAATACCTTGTGCAAGCTTTATGTCCTCAGTCCATCGTGCTTCTTTCATTTCGATTCTCTCTCCTCCTTTCCATAGCTAGCCTCCTCCGAAAGCCTCACCTTAACACCGTCCATTCGATCCCTTCAGGCGCACTCTTCGCAATCCTATTACTCCGTCCTGGCGATGGATTCGTCAAACGGCCATCTGCAGTCTCCTAAGAACTCCGATCTCACTGCACAGAAAGTCATCCCAGACACTCACACTGACGTGCCAAAAGACTGGAAGTTCTGGTGTATCATATTCTCCCTTACACACTCTGTCCTCCTCACTGCCGTGGAAGTTGTGGGCCAGTCTTCTTCGAAGCATGCAAGGAAAAATCCCCCACACAAGCTGGTGTAAACATGTTCAGGGTTTTTCTATAGTAGAGGCCCCGTTGCAATCGTGGCAGGCGTTGCAGTGAAGAAGACTGGCAAATACCTGATTCCGATATTCATTGGCTGGTTGCTCATGGTCATCGGCGCCGGTCTCCTGACGACCCTGAGCTCGGACAGCAGTATGGCTAAGTCTGTTGCCTTCGAGGTTGTCACCGGTGGGGGTCTCGGCATCCTTTACGTCGCGACTCTGTACCCTGTCCTTGCATCCATCCCCGTCACGCAGTCTGTTCCCGTAATGACTCTCTTAGTCTTCTCACTAACCTCGGTACTGTACGCTTCCTTCCTATGTTCGTCCCCCTCTTCTCAGCTTGCTTACGACTTGTGAACGCTAGATCTGGGGTGTTACCGTTGACCGGGTTACCTTGCAGAACGAGCTAAAGAGAAAGCTACCCGCACCGTTCGTCGCGCAGTTCCCGCAGGGCGAGGAGATTGCATTTGCAACGATATCGGTGGTTCCGAAGCTAAGCTCGTCGTTGAGGAACGATATACATCACGCATTTGGGGAGTCGCTCAAGGTGGTCTGGCAAATGGTACTTGGGATCTCATTTGCAGGGCCCCTGTGCGGCATTGGTATACGCCAGTTGCGGTTGCACACGGAAATCGATGAGGACAGAGGACTGGGGCAGGGAGGATCTACCAAGCAGCGTTCGCCCGATGTAGAGTCCAGAGCATGGTTATAGGAGAAGCCAGAGCCTCACGGGAAAAGTGAACCCGTGACGCGTCCTACAGAGGGCGCCGGCACTTGCTTATGGGGTTGGAAAGTGTTAAATTCCTTTTTTTTGTTTTTTTATTTTTATTTTTGAAAAAAGTAAATTTAAGTCAAATTTTATGGTTCTTAAATTATTGTAAGGCCTCATTTCTTTTTTTCTATTTAAATTTACCTGTTTGATATACTGTATTATCAAACTTAAGTATGAGAACAAGTGAAAGAAAGAAAAGTAAATCAAGGAGGCACAAAAACAGTAAGTCCTTCCCTTTCCAAGTGTAAATCATGTCACGCTCATCGGCTCTTTGTTGATTGCCAGCCCAAATTTAGTTTCCGACTCCGCCCATCAGTTTCTCAGTTACGCTATCGGTATGAACTTAGCTGTAACTTGGCTGTAATTGTCGTGTCTGGCCGCGCTTCGCGGCTACAGAATTTAGGAGCCACGCGACAGACACCTGTACTTCCGGCTGAATTGCCATGATGAGTGATATAGTGGTTCAGCCAAGATTTACCCCAAGTATATATGTTTTATTGCGTTGCGCACTGAATCCGTGCCATGCGCAATTGATCCCAATCATATT
Organism: Lactifluus piperatus; assembly: GCA_003315875.1. Classification (NCBI taxonomy): domain Eukaryota; kingdom Fungi; phylum Basidiomycota; class Agaricomycetes; order Russulales; family Russulaceae; genus Lactifluus; species Lactifluus piperatus. The sequence continues at coordinate 669 of QFDX01003291.1, read as the reverse complement.
AATTCATAAGGTTCCCTTCTATGCCAACTCTACTGATGCCTGCCATTTGGATGGGCACTTGTACATTTAAATCTATTTACGGACGATCAAGCGAAAGTCTATTCAGTTGATCCTGAAAACTCAATTTGAGTTAAATCTGCTGTATTTTGGGTGACGACTTTGTCGGAAATGTCCACGGGCCATTATTAGTACAGTACTCAACACAGTACATTACCACGGGGAATCAGGAATGTATACCAGTAAGCCGGCGTTACCCGAGTAGCCGACGAGCCGACGACAACCAGCCAAGTAACAAGTGCCCGCTTGGCATTCGTCTCTCGGGAGTCGTGACCATCTAGAGCTCAATCATGGAGGCGGTCGCGGTCCAGTGATATCCCACTCACGCGGTGTCATGGCGCCCTTCTCCCTCTCAGGCCTCTCTGGTTTGGAAGGTTAAAATGATGCGAGACATGCGGTACTGGACAATCCTACCCATCTGGGAGAGAACGCACAATGCACGCCGGCAACCACCATTTCCCTCGGGAAATACTTTGTGCAAACTTCATGTCCTCCAGTCCACCATGCTTCTTTCTTCCTCTCGTCCTTTCCATTGCCAGCCTCCTCCGAGAGCCTCAGCTTCTTAAGACTGTCCATTCGATGATTTCGATCCACTCTGGCGCCCTCTTCGAA
>QFDX01003290.1:0-15978 GCA_003315875.1 Lactifluus piperatus | reverse complement strand
AACGCTCCATCGATTGATCTAAGCAAAAGAGTTGTCAGTGCCGGGAATGGGTCCTGCATCGCCATCGTAATTCGTTCAAATATGGCACTCGATAAGTTGATCAAGTTAACTTCGCGCACGCGATCACGATGCTCCAATGCGGCAATGACGTTGTCCAATCTGTCCTCGCTGTTACAGTCTGATTTTTTTGATCGGAATGATTCGAAGCAGTTGACTGCGAGAGGCAATTTTGGCCAGATTTGCAACAGTTTCCTCACTGGTGTTTTCTCTGTGCAGTAAAGCTCGAGATCGAGACGGAGTGGGGCATCAAAAACGATACATCGCCATCTTCGGCATACGTGGACTAACTTGAGCCAAGCCCATTGGTTCGAAGTCCGTAGATACTCCTTCCCCAGTTCGTACATGGAGATCAGGAGGAAATAAAATACTTCCAGAAGGACATCGTCAGGAAGCGACTCGATCGTCATCCGTTGCATTCTCGAGCGCGAGTCTGCCAATGCAGGTCAGCGGTTGTTGTCGTTACTGTAGATCTGTCGTACCTGGTCCTTGCTGAGTAGCCAATTCCTCCATGAGACGCGGAATATCCTTTTCTATATTTAAACTTATGGGGCGGCAATCCAGTGACATTGCAGAGGTGCTACGGAAGGGGGGGGGGTGATGACCGGCAGACGATATGAATATTACCTGACCAGGAGAATGAGCGACGTCTAGTATTGGGTCTTCGAGTGGGCCTAATTCGAGATTAGTGAGTGCCTAGCGTATTTGACGTAGTGCGGATGTAGGCAACTCAGTAGGATTCGTCGCTGACGACGACGTCAGCAGTCTTCAGTGTTAGACTGTGTCGCGAGGTGGTGTTCAACTTGATTTCATTACACAGCATTCAACGTTCAACAGAAAGGGTAGCAGAAACAACCGCTGGATGCCTCCAGAGTAGGGTATGAATTAGGTGGCATAGTCGAATTGCACCCGATTTCCTGAGTGACGATCTGCTCTGGCCCGGGCGCGCCGGAATGCACCCGATTGGGAGAAGGCCACGTGGCGGACATCGGAACGTGCCTGACATCGACGAGGCAGGGATGCTGTATCGGAAGCAAGGAGTGCTCTGCTTCCAGGACTGAGGCGGGAGGGGTGCATGGTGTTTCAAGTTTGTTGGTCATTGATCAGAAGGCAATAAGGTCACTCAGAAGGTGCCGGAGATAGATCTTGATGGATTATGCACAATTTGGCTGGCACCGAGTGCGTTCCTACTTCCTAGCCTATGCTATGCATTATGGGCACATCATGCGAAAATCAACTATTCCAACCCTTGTTGGATCATCCCAGTTACAATTTTCCTATCTCATCAAAGGTTGCTCGTCTGATTCACTTCGCTGCAGGCTTGCAAATTCCTCCGAAACATTGTCAGCAATGATACTGGTCTACAATATACGTTTACATTCGCGGGGAGGCTCACTGAGACGCGGTCAAGCACATTTTCGTTATCTGACAGGCACGAAGGACCTGCAACTCATATATGAAAGCGAGGGGCACGACGTCATCGGAATTACAGACGCGGACGGGGCCTCGCAGCCCCATAGGCATGCCATCTCAGAGTACGTCTTTCTCATTGACGGCGGCGCCATATCCTGGAGCTTTCGGAAGCAGGAGATAGCCACCCTCTCTACAGCTGATGAGGCAGAGTACGTCGCGGCGACGCACTCAGCCATGGAGGCGATTTGGCTACTAGTACGCTGCCTCATCGGGGAACTGTTCCCCAGTTCACTCTCGCCAACCACCCTCTTTTGTGATAACAAGGCAGCGCTCAAGCTCGCAATCGATGACAACTAAAGCGCGAGGACCAATGACAACGATATTCGATACCATTTCATTCTCCAAGTTATCAGGAGCGAAGACATTACCATCGCCTACTGTCCGACCGACATGACAGCAGACATCCTCACTAAGGCCTTATCAAGCTGCGAAGGTCACTCATCACACCATGGGACTTGGGCTACAATGCGCCAGCATCGCGCTTGCGGGAGTGATGAATTTCGGCCGATGAAGAAGCTACCATCGAGCGACGCCAGAAGTACGCTCGCACGCAGTGTCAGGCAGGGGTGACGCGTTGGCAACGAAGAGTGCCACACATCGCACGCTTTTGGTCATGACCGCGAGGGTGCTCGTGTATTTGATTTTTTTTTTTTTTTTTTTTTTTTTTTTTTAAATCTCTTGGACGGCTTATCTATTTCCATCTACTCGCTTTTTTCTTTAGATTGCTAGCACTCAGCATCGCTATGCCACTACGATGCCGTCACAGAACCTGTGACAGCAGGGATCTGTCACAGGGATCAGATCAAGCACGATGCGCGGGCCCAGCAGGCATCAGAGCGTCGATCGACGCTACCTGACGGACTACATTCCTTTCCCTTTCACTACTTACTGTTTGCTTTGAGTACTTACTTTTATTCTTCACTTAGAGGCGCATGGTGTCCACATTTACGGACTATATCCTTATGGTATAGACTAGGATCTTAGGTAAATTGTGAAGTAGATAAAAGATTAAGGTGACCCTTGATCAGCATCCCAAAAAAACTTCTTCTTCTCTCCTCTTGTGTGACGCGCGACCTCCTCTACATCATGTAAAAATGCCAATTGCCACTGTTGTACCTTACATGGACTTTGACCCAATCTAAATGGCGCTCGACGGCCACGGGGTGACCGGACTGCTGACGCGCAGTAGCGAATGACTCTATGCCATGCTGTATAGCTCTGCCTGTTGTACGGCCGATGATAGAAATCTTCTTCAGCGCAGGGAGTATTGCTGCTACGGATTCTCCGGTGAGATTTTTCAATGCATGTGCGATGAATGGTTCCAGACTGGCGTGTATTGCCAAGCTCTGCACAGAGGTAAATGTGTGGAACATTTCGAGCCATTCTGTAGAATCCATGTCGTCTGGCCGAAGGTCATCGCCCCGCCAATGGATGTACTTGATGCTGAGAAAGTCGACGCTGGAGCAGAGGGGCCGAACATGTGTGCATAGCTGTGCTAAGGCATCAAGCGGCGAATCCGACCAACTGCAACAAATTCTCAACGTGAGAGAAGCTCCGTCATCTGAGTAGGAGAGTTCAGCTTTGCTAAACGGAGTGAACAACAAAGATAGAGTGGATGGTGTGGACAACTCTATCTGACCAAAGAGCCGAGCGATTTGTGGAGTATCGAGGACGAGCCCGCCGCGGAAGGTTATAAAGGTGTGATGGAGTAGAGGTGTATCAATTCTGGCAGCGAGGATTTCCAACCACTCGCTGCCCCCACTGAATGATAACCGAGTGAGAGCGGGAAGGATAGCACGCTTGGGTGGAGGTCGAGGTCTGTCTATTCGTATTGGGTCAGGAGTCGGGGATTGGAATTCAATCCAAAGCAATTCGAGGTTCGTCAACGCGGACAAAGCCGTGGCCATCGACTCGGGTGAAATGTGCCCCGTATTCGGTATGCTCCAAAGGCGAAGACTCGTAAGGCGAGTTGCAGACGAGAGGAGTCTAGGCAAGGATGGAAATGACATGCCCTGAAGCGTGAGAAGTCGTAAACATGGGACGGATCCATTCAAGAATGTGTCAGGCAAATCCCGATCGACTGAGCTAAGCACAAGAGTTCTCAGTGCAGGGAATGGATCCTGCATCGCCTTCGTAATTTGTTCAAAGTGGGCAATCGATAAGTTGAACAATTTAACCTCGCGCACGCGATCACGATGCTCCAGTGCGGCAGTGACGTTGTCCAGTCTATCCTGGCCGTTACAGTTTGACCGAAAAGGTCCGTAGCAGTTGATGACGAGAGGCAATTCTGGCAAGATATGCAGAAGTTTCCTCACAGGTGTTTTCTTTGTGCAGTAAAGCTCGAGATCGAGACGGAGTGGTGCATCAAAAACGATACATCGCCATCTTCGGCATACGTGCACTATCTCAAGCCATCTCCGTCGGTACGAAGTCCGTAGATACTCTTTCTTCTCTTCGTACATGGTGACCAGGAGGAAATAGAATACTTCTAGAAGGACATCGTTAGGAAGCGACTCAATCGTCACCCGATGCATTCTCAAGTCTGCCCTTGCAAGTCAGCCATTGTTGCCGTTACTTTCGACCAGTCGTACCTGGTCCTTGCTGAGTAAACAGTTCCTCCATGAGAAGGGGAATATCCTTTTCTATATTTGAACCGATTGTGCGGCAATCTAATGGCATTGCAGATAGGGGGGTAGACGATATCAATATTGCCTAACCAGGAGAGTAAACGACGTCCCAGTATTGGGGCTTCAAGTGGGCCTAATTCGAGATTAGTGAGTGTCTAGCAGCATATTTGACGTAGTCAGGATGTAGACATGCAGGCATACTCAGTAGGATTCGTTGACAACGACGTCCGACTCAGCAGTCTTCAGTGTTACAGTACACTTTGTCGCGAGGCCTAGGGCAGCGTGATGAATTTGATATTAAGTAGACCGACTCTCCGGTGTGGGAGAGTAGGAGAAATCCGAGTGAAGGAAGATTGTATTACCCCTTTCTGGGGTTAGCGGAATATATACCTGTTTAGGGTATTACTAATGTCCATATTATATTACTAATATAAGTTCATATTTCGTCATTCCGCTCCCCATATTCGGCTTGGTCCCCATGTGGTGTTCAGCTTGATTTCATTACACAGCATTCAACATTCAACAGAAAGGATAGCAGAAACAACTGCTGGAGCCTCCAGATAGGACCCGGTATGAATTAGGTGGCACAGTCAAATTGCGCCCCATTTCCTGAGTGACGATCTGCTCTGGCCCGGGCGCGCCGGACCGCACCTGGTTGGGAGAAGGCCACGTGGCGGATAAGGAACGTGACATGACATCAGACGATGGCAGGTACAGTACAGTACTGTACGAGTCTCGCTTCCCCAATCACCCTCATCTATCTTTTCACTTCTTTCCAACTCCAAAATATACTTCTTCTCCCTCACATCCTCCCTCGTTCGTCGTCAAAAAAAGCGTCGTGACTGTGCCGCAGCAGTCTACACGCGACATCCCCGGACAAGTCGACAATCTTCACAACGAATTTCGTTTCAACTATCTGTCCCTACCCATGCGCTCACGACCCACTCTACCACCTCCAAGAGGCATTATCCTTATGCCTACTCCCACCGTCCTGCTAAGCGAGCTGCTACCCCCTCCTCGTGCGCATCAATGCGTAAACGATCATTCTCTCCCACATTAGTGGCATCATCCACGTGCAGCAGATCCCATTCCTCTTCTGTCCACTCCATCATCACAGATGAACCCATTTCACGCAACTGTCACATCGGCGAGGATCTGTGCTTGATGATACCTTGCTCAGCAGCGAAAAGGTTGTATTCAGACTCATGAAGTCTTATGTGCAATGTAAGTCCCCCCCTTTCCCCTTGTACTTATGCTAATTATCATTTTTCTCCTATCAGATTTCAAAAACCTCCATGATCCTCATTACAGTTCCTTTGAACCCCACCCGACCGACTATCCCGTTGGCGAGCTTGAATTTCCCAACTCTGGCGCTACAGCGCGGTACGTTTTTTTTTCGCGGGTCGGCCCCATGTGTTCAATGCGTCTGGCCGTACCCTCTGCCTCTTTCTCTTGGGGGTTTATGGCCCTCTCTCCTTTTCAATTCTCCTTCGTGTCTATTGCCTACTCGAAAACCGCAACCAGACTCGCAACAGTCGTCTGGTGACTCATGTCTGCCCTTGAGACCTCGTTTCTCCAGAGTTTCCAGGGTGAGAGATCCGTGGCGTCATTTCAAATGCAGTACGCCACATTCTCACCGCAAGCAAAGCGTGCTTCTCACTGCTTCCGTTGCCACCCTTTTTCCTCGTTGCGTCTGTGCGTTGGCCCGCCACAACGCATCTTTGTAGATTATCAACCACCGGCCCACCCATCTCTACAGTCTTGTAACTTGCACCCTTGCCATCCGTCCTAGCTTCTGTTTGTTATCCCCTTGGAGCCACCGCTCTGCGCCGCTCTTTTTGCCTCTCTGATTCTCCATAGTGGCCCTGATTACTGGTCCCGTGCCTTGTATAACTGACGCTCTCGTATATCCCTCTCGTCTTCCCTGCCTCACACAACGCCCCGAGGTTCTGTGCGTTGACCAGTCCAGAGTCACCGTGTTGAACAGCATCGAGAGCCCAGACCTCATCAATTCGGTACTTTGTGTCCCCGTCCGCAGCTTGCAACAGATCATGGAATGTAGGTTCGAACGTCTATGATCGTCAATACGAGATCCTCAAACCTAATGGGAACCAAACTGACTACTCACTTCCTTATGCAGACCATTCGAATGCAGGACTAAAAGCGTCAATCCACCACCCCGACAACCCGCGTGTACATAGCGATTCAACGCAGTCCAAAGCACAGTCGGTTGCTTCTCCGAATAGTAGGGTCCATTTCGTGCTTGCAATGAGAGGAGCTCGCTCGCGTACCGCTGAACGCGCGAACTTCGCTCAGCTTTGCTCTCGTGGACGGGCAAGTCTGGCACAGGGATGAATGGGGAGCCCCGTGGGAACGCTGCGGGTATAAGGTGTGTCGTAACCCCCCTGTGCGTCCGTTATTCTTTGACATGTTTCATAATGCCTTCTTGTGGGTCTTCCCCAGACTACGCGTTGTATAAACGTTGCACTCTTTACTTTTGCCATCCGTCCCCCCTCTACCAGAGGCCATGGATGTATTTGTTTTGTGCAGGACAATGCTGACCCCACCCTTCCCCCTCATCTACATTCTTCTTGCACCTAAGGACAAGGACTACTATAGTCCCGTCCTAAATTTGGGAAGGACGTTGTATACTATCATAGAACGTGAGTGATCTCCCTTTTTTTTCTTTTCTCTTACCCACGTTTAGTAGATTACCTCACGCTCGAACAACGCTCCCTCTTCGGAACACTGCCGCAAGATATCACCCCCGTCGAGTCAGAGAAGCGACGAACCATTTACGGATGCTCCGCCGTGCTGTCGCTCTTTGCGATGGCCCGCAATTTATGCGCACGCTTGATACGATTAACCTGCTTCTGCGACGGCTCAAGTACCCGCCCCTTCCGTCTGAGGCATATGTACCGCCGCAACCAAACGCGTTCCATGTCACAGTGGCTGGGTGGAGTACAACCGGGCTGCCGCGTGCCGTTGCTTTGCGGATCGTCGAAGAAACCTATCAACGTACAGTCGGGTTTTTTTAATGGCGAGCTCATGCCCTCGCTTGTCTCGCGCTTGCTATCTCTCACCCGCACCCACCCGGGCATGCTCCTAATCGACCTAGGCAGCGGCGTCGGCAGTGTCGTGCTACAAGCCGCGATGTTGACGATCAAGGTTCCGGCGAGGACTAGCCATAGCAGGTAAAGTCGTGTCATAAGCGGCCGAGGCGCTTCAGGGATTTCCTCCGAAATGTCATGGTAGATGAGGGGAAAGACTAGAGCGAGATGAACATGCCCACGGGAGGTGTATGAAGGAGAGAAGAGACTTACAGGGGGGCCAGTTATTGCGACCATGCTTTCGGATGTTTTCAGCTTTTTGGTGTAGCTCGCGTTCTCTACGCTCCAAGTCTTGCTCCCGACGGTCAAGGTCAGCTACTCATGGGGCGACTCGGTCATGTGAATATTGTTCTGCATTTGGCGTCGGAGTGATGAAGAAACCCGTGCAGATGGCAAGCGAGCAGCGCGCACGGATGTGGGGTGTGTGTATAGGCGACGTCGCGCTCGAGTATGCGAATATGCTCCATAGTGCGTGTGTGGATGAGCTCAAGGCCTGTGCCGATGTCCTTCTTATTAACAATAAAGTTTTTGGTGAGTCATGTACGTCCTCTCTCTCCCTTCCTTTGTTCTGCAGACTGACTGGTGTGCGCTGCGGGAATGATAGTGAACGAAGCAATTCGACTGAAATTTCTGGAGGGCGCACTTGTCATTTCGCTCGAGCCGTTCGTTGCAGGCGGCGGGCGTGCGGTGACGCAACGCAATGTCGACGAGGTCAGTGCAATCCTAGACGTGACCACCCACGACTACCACTATATGGACGTCTCTTGGCCTCAGGTGTAGGCAAGTATTACGTGCACCATGTTGACCGCGCTGGGTATGCGGACGTGCGCGCGTGATTCGAAGCATCGAGGTGCACGCGCTCAACCCGCAGATGACGATCTTACCTTTCTCGGGCTATGGACAGTAATGCGGCTCCCCTCCCCACCTCACTCATCCCCATCGGTGCGCGGTTCGCCTTTCTGCCCCCTTGCTTCTCGTCTCTGCAACTCAAGATGTAAATTGGTTCATGGCCTTTGATAACTTCCTACCGTAATATCTTGGGTAGTACGTTACCAAATGCCCCTAAAATAAAACCAGCAACTGTGCTCTGTTTTTCGTCTTACTAGTACCTTGCGGCTTGGATGGGGCTTATGGAAGACCGCACTGCATATAATTATGCGCGTCCTTGTGGAATGCAGTGCCATGCCCAGGGGGAGCGGGGTTATTTTATCAAATTGCTGTGCTATGTGCTATCCACCACAAATGTTGAGCACGTAGGACCACCATCCTACACACTTTGTACGTGTATATCACTACCGTGCCATACGTCCAATTTTCCCACGCTCAAATAGCGTTCGTCAGACAGATATGGTACCTCGAAAATTAATGTATATGTCGAGGGTTGATGTCTATAATGTACGAAGTGGTACGAAGGTCCTGGATTTGGGGGAAATGACTAAATAACGACAGGGAAAGAGTATCGTACTACAATAAATGCGACGCGAGGTAGTGAGCCAGACGCGTTGAAAGGCGGCAATGGCGGAGCAGTGTTGCAGAGTATAGGACGAGGCAGAAGCACAACCGGATGGCACAGCAGCTGTCGAAAATCGTTGCCAAACAACCGAAGATAACGAGAGGAAGACGGAAGGTGAAAGGAGGAGAATCGGCCCAATTTTATTGGCGCTCGACAGCTACGGGGTGACGGGAGTGCTGACGTGCAGTGGCAAATGATTCTATGCCTTGCTGTGCAGCTCGGTCTGTTGTTTGTCACTTGGTGAAAATCTTATTTAGCTCGGGGAATACTTCTGTGCTGGATTCTTCTGTGAGCCCTTGCAACGCAGAAGCGATGAACGGCACCAACTTCGGGTATATTGCCAGGCTCTGCACAGAGGTAAATAGGTGGAAGAGTTCGAGCCATTGTGCGGGGCCCATGTCGTCTGGCCGAATTCCTAGCGGCGGGTCTCTGTTCCGCCAGATGACATGCTCGATATTGAGAACGACCACAGTGCCCTGGCGAGTCGAGTGCTAAAACGATGTATGACTACGATCTTCAAGCCTGATCCTCCTTCAAGCCTTGTCGTTTGTATGTGTGATTTACATACTGGATGCTGTCTCAAGAAGAAAATGGGAGTTTGACGAGATATGACGGGAATTGGACAGCCTACAGTTATGGGACCACAAATGAGGTACGGTAAATAACCTGAAGCATACAGTGCAGATGCGAAGCTAATGCGATGAACTCAGCGTATAGGAAGACTGCAGGTCGAAGGGTAAGTAAAGGCGATCAAAAGTGCCAGTGAGATAGCATGAGGGCGTAACGAAATACTAGAAAAAAGCGTGGGCAGATACCAGTGGGCAGAACCGAAAGGAAAAGTGTAACAGGCAGAGCAAGAGAGCCATAACGCATATACCCATTGGGCCGTCACAGGATATGTTGGACCCTCTCGAAAAGGGAATAGGGAATGGGTCGCAAATTGAGCTGTTCATTTTTCTGGGATAAGAGCACGAGGAAAATTGAGGGACATAAGGCCAGAAGGATATCTAGCATATGAGGGGAGATAAATACGACACGAGGTAGTGTGCCACTGGCAGACGCGTGAAAGGCGTAGTGGCGAGGTAGTGTTGCAGAACACAAGGCGGGGCAGGACAACAACCAAGTGGCGCAGCAGCTGTCGAGGATCGTTGCCAAACAACCGAAAAGAAGACGGAAGGCGTATGGAGGCGAGCGATCGAGTGGAAGGAAGCAAACGTGGGTGGATCAAAGGACAGGCAGTTCGTCCACCCACCGTCTGGCCTCCCTCCGGAGTTCATATAACGTTCATAGCCGGAATCGAAAGTAGAAAGCTTTGCCCGGCCAACCTTCTGCACCGCCATACGCTTACTCACATAACACGCTTTCACAGCACAGGTGAATACAACGCACGTCACCGCCCTCAGGCCTCAGACTCGGACCCACATGGGTTCCAATGCGGAAGCACGAATTCAGACGGAGGAGCACGTCCTGAGTCGTCACTCAGTGCCACCTATACAACAACGCTCGCGAGAGATTTCTCTGACCAGCCGACCCGACGCTGTCACTTCCAATCATCTTCGGAACGAAAGAGTGAGGCTCTGCCCTCGTTAAGTTCATCGAAGCGACGCAAGCACGCGTCGGACCTAGAAAACAGCCAGTAGAAGACCACGGTTAGAACCAACGGGCACGCGCCCCCAATTTATGTTAAACATTTAGTTACACTTTTCATTGGACATTACACTACCCACAGCCACCCAGATCGTTACATTAGCTCTCGTAGTTAAGGAACGCGGTCGAGCGCGTCTTTGCTATTTTAAACATGCAGCGCTATAAAAAATCGGATTCTAAAAAAAAAGACAGGCAGCTCGCTGTGCCTTACGTGGCTTTGACTCAATATAAATGGCGCTCAACGGCCACGGGGTGACCGGAATGCTGACGCGCAGTAGCGAATGACTCTAAGCCATGCTGTATAGCTCTGCCTGTTGTAGGACAGACGATAGAAAGCTTCTTTAGCGCGGGGAGTATTGCTGCTGCGGATTCTCCGGTGAGATCTTGCAATGCATTTGCGATGAACGGCTCCAGCTTGGCGTGTATCTCCAAGCTCTGCACAGAGGTAAATGTGTGGAACATTTCAAGCCATCGCGCAGAACCCATGATGTCTGGCCGAGGGTCGTAGTACCACAAATTGTGACACTTGATGTTGAGAATGTCCACGCTGGAGAAGAGGGGCCGAAACTGTGTGCATAGCTGTGCTAAGGCATCAAGCTGCGAATGCAACTCATTGCAACGAATTCTCAACTTGAGAGAAGCTCCGTCATCTGAGTAAGAGAGCTCGGCTTCTCTAAGCAGAAGGAACAACAAGGATAGCGTAGATGGCCTGGACAACTGTTTGTGACCAATGAGCCGAGCGATTTGTGGAGTATCGGGGACGAGCTCGCCGGAGTACTCGAAGGTTATAACGGTGTGATGTAGTAGAGGAGTATCAATTCTGGCAGCGAGGACTTCCAACCACTCGCTGCCCCCACTGAATGTTAACGAAGTGAGAGCGGGAAGGACAGCACGCGAGGGTGGAGATCGAGGTCTGCCTATTCGCCTTGGGTCAGGAGTCGGGGATTGGAAGTCGATCCAGAGGTATTCGAGGTTCGTCAACGCGGACAGAGATGTGGCCATCGACTCGGGCGAAATAGACGTCTTATTCGGTATTCTCAAAAGGCGAAGACTCGTAAGGCGAGTTGCAGATGAGAGTAGTCTTGGCAACGATGGGAATGACATGCCCGAAAGCGTGAGAAGTCGTAAACATGGGGCAGATCCATTCAAGAATGTGTCAGGCAACGCTCTATTGAGTGAGCTAAGCAGAAGAGTTGTCAGTGCAGGGAATGGGTCCTGCATCGCCTCCGTAATTCGTTCAAATCTGGAAATCGATAAGCCGGTCAATTTAACCTCGCGAACGCGATCACGATGCTCCAGTGCGGCAATGACGTTGTCCAATCTGTCCTCGTCGTTACAGTTTGACCAAAAATAATCGTAGCTGTTGATGACGAGAGGCAATTCTGGAAAGATATGCAACAGTTTCCTCACAGGTGTTGTCTCTGTGCAGTAAAGCTCGAGATCGAGATGGAGTGGTGCATCAAAAACGACACATCGCCATCTTCGGCATACGTGCGCTAGCTCGAGCCATTTCCATCGGTCCGAAGTCCGTAGATACTCCTTCGCCGCATCGTACATGGAGATCAGGAGGAAATAAAATACTTCTAGAAGGACATCGTCAGGAAGCGACTCGATCGTCACCCGTTGCATTCTCGAGTCTGCCATGCAAGTCAGCGATTGTTGCCGTTACTTTAGATCAGTCGTACCTGGTGCTTGCTGAGTAAATAGTTCCTCCATGAGACGCGGAATATCCTTTTCTATATTTGAACCGATGGTGCGGCAATCTAGTGGCATTGCAGATAGGGGGGGGGGNNNGGGGGGTTGATGCAGTGATGACCGGCAGGCGATATTAATATTTCCTGACCAGGAGAATAAACGACGTCCAGTATTGGGGCTTCGAGTGGGCCTAATTCGAGATTAGTGAGTGCCTAGTATATTTGACGTAGTGAGGATGTAGGTATGTAGGCATACTCAGTAGGGTTCGTTGACGACAACGTCCGAGTCAGCAGTCTTCAGTTCAGTGTTACACTTTGTCGCGAGGTGGTGTTCAACTTGATTTGATTACACAGCGTTCAACATTCAACAGAAAGGGTAGCAGAAACAACTGCTGATGCCTCCAGATAGGACCAGGACCCGGTATGACAGCAGTCAAATTGCACCCGATTGGGAGAAGGCCACGTGGCGGACAAGGAACGTGACATGACATCATCATACAACCATCATCTAATCTCGCTTCTTCTATCTCCTCTTCGCGCGCATCAACGCGTAAACGATCATTCTCTCCTACATCAGTGGCATCATCCACGCGCAGCAGATCCCGTTCCTCTTCTGTCCACCCCATCCTCACAGATGAACCCATTCCACGCGACTGTCACATCGACGAGGATGCTGTGCTCGATGATACCTTGCTCGGCAGTGAAAAGGTTGTTCTCAGACTCATGAAGTCTTATGTTCAATGTAAGTACCCATTTCCCCCTCGTACTTATGCCTAATTGTCATTTTTTCCTATCAGATTTCAAAAATCCCAATGATCCTCATGACAGGTCGTTTGAACCTCACCCGACGGACTACCCCGTTGGTGAGCTTGAATTTCCCAACTCTGGCGCTACAGAACGGTACGTTTTTTTTTGTCGGGTCGGTCCCATGCGTACATGGTATCTGGCAATACCCTCTACCTCTTTCTCGTGGGGGTTTACGGCCCTCTCCCCTTTTCAATTCCCCTTCGTGTCTACTGTCTATTCGAAAACCGCAACCAGACTCGCAACAGTCGTCTGGTGACTCATGTCTGTCCTTGAGACCTCATTTCTCCCGAGTTTCCTGGGTGAGAGACTCGTGGCATCATATCAAATGCAGTGCGCCACATTTTCACCGCACGCAAAGCGTGCTTCTCACTGCTTCCGTTGCCACTCTTTTTCCTCGTTGCGTCTGCGCGTTGCCCCGCCACAACTCATCTTTGCAGATTATCAAACACCAGCCCACCCATCCAGCCCACCCATCTCTACAGTCTTGTGACCCGCACCCTTGCCATCCGCCCTAGCTTCTCTTTGTTATCCCCTTAGAGCCACCGCTCTACGCCGCTCTTTTTGCCTCTCTGATTCTCCATAGTGGCCCTGATTACTGGTCCCGTGCCTTATATAACTGACGCTCTTGTATATCCCTTTCTCGTCTTCCCTGCCCGTTGTGTCGTAACCCCCCTGTGCGTGCGTTATTCTTTGACATGTTTCATAATGCCTTCTTGTCGGTTTTCCCCAGAGTCTCCGCGTTGTATAACGTCGCACTCTTTACTTTTGCCACCCGTCCCCCCTCTGCCAGAGGCCATGGATGTATTTGTTTTGTGCAGGACAATGCTGACCCCATTCTTCCCCCTCAGCTACATTCTTCTTGCACCCAAGGACAAGGACCACTATAGTCCCATCCTAGATCTGGAAAGGACGTTGTATACCATCATAGAACGTGGGTGATCTCCCTTTTTTCTTTTTTCTTACCCACGTTTTGTAGATTACCTCACGCTCGAACAACGCTCCCTCTTCGGAACACTGCCGCAAGATATCACCCCCACCCCCGTCGAGTCAGAGAAGACACCAGCGACGAACCATTTATGGATGTTCCGCCGTGCTGTCGCTCTTTGCGATGGCCCGCAATTCATGCGCACGCTTGATACGATTAACCTGCTTCTGCGACGGCTCAAGTACCCGCCCCTTCCGTCTGAAGCATATGCACCGCCCCGACCCAACGCGTTCCGTGCGACAGTGGCTGGGTGGAGTAAAACCGGGCTGCCGCGTGCCGTTCCTTTGCGGATCGTCGAAGAAACCTATCAACGTACCGTCGGCCCGCGCATTCACGAATTCAATCACTATCAAGCATTTTCTGACACTGTTTATGGCGAGCTCATGCCCTCGCTTGTCTCGCGCTTGCTATCCCTCACCCGCGCTCGCCCGGGCATGCTCCTAATCGACCTGGGCAGCGGTGTCGGCAATGTCGTGCTACAAGCCGCACTGCAAAGTGGCTGCTCTGCATTTGGCGTCGAAGTGATGAAGAAACCCGCGCAGATGGCGTGCGAACAGCACACACAGTTGATGATGCGCGCACGGATGTGGGGCGTGCGTATGGGTGACGTCGAGCTTGAACATGCGAATATGCTCAATAGTGCGCGTGTGAATGAGCTCATGGCCTGTGCCGATGTCGTTCTTATTAACAATAAATACTTTGGCGAGTCATGTACGTACTCTCTCCATTCCTTTGTTCTGCAGACTGACTGGTGTGCGCTGCGAGAATGGTAGTGAACCAAGCAATTCGACCGAAATTTCTCGACTTGAAGGAAGGCGCACTTGTCATTTCGCTCGAGCCGTTCGTTGCAGACGGCGGGGGCGCAGTGACGCAACACAATGTGGACGATTTCAGTGCAATCCTAGACGTGATCACCCACGACTACCACTCTATGGATGTCTCTTGGGCGTCTGGTGTAGGCAAGTATTACGTGCACCGTGTTGACCGCGTTGGGTATGCAGACGTGCGCGCGTGATTCGAAGCGTCGAGGTGCACGCGCTCTATCCGCAGATGACGAATTTACCTTTCTCGGGCTGTGGACAGTAACGCGGCTCCCCTCCCCACCTCACTTATCCCCATCGGTGCGCGGTTCTCCTTTCTGCCCCCTTACTTCTCGTCTCTGTAACTCAAGATGTAAATTGGTTCGTGGCCTTCGATAACTTCCTACCGTAATATCTTGGGTAGTACGTTACGAAATACCTTTTAAAAATCGAATCAGCACTGTGTTCTGTTTTTCGTCTTACTAGTACCTTGCGGCTTGGCTGGGGCTTATGGAAGACCGCCCTGCATATAATTACGCGCGTCCTTGTGGAATGCCGTGCCACGCCAAGTGAAGTCAGACGAGCGCACAGCAAATCAGTTCAACAAAATGGTCTCGTCTGAAAACAAATTCGGAATATGCGAAACGTCATAAAGACGGCAAGTGGATTACAGAAAGTTACAAGTCAGTAATACCTCGCAAGCAATTATTGTCGCTTTCACGTGATTTGGCGGCTGTGCAAAAACGTTTCTAAAAATGGACGTCTACATTGATCTCCTTGTAACTCCCCTAAAACTCAATGGAAATGCTTGGTCTCAATGGAATCTGACTCGGAATGACTGTTGGTATAATTACCAGTGTGACCGAGAGTGTCTTTTTT
Organism: Lactifluus piperatus; assembly: GCA_003315875.1. Lineage (NCBI taxonomy): Eukaryota > Fungi > Basidiomycota > Agaricomycetes > Russulales > Russulaceae > Lactifluus > Lactifluus piperatus. The sequence goes on along the minus strand of QFDX01003290.1, from coordinate 386 downwards.
AGTTTCTGAAAACTTGTTTTTTTCCATCCTCGTTCTGGCTATTACCAACTACCTACTGGGTCTGGCTGCTCATTGTGCGTGCTTGGTGACCTCCTGGAGTGTGCGGAACAGTGTCGAGATATGAGATATATTGGCACAGCATGCAAAGTGCGCGTGCAAGTGTGGTGCAAACCCACACATAAGTCACATTGCCATTTTCTACTAGTATATGAACACTTCCTTATTCGCCTTTACCGTTATCTATGGAGGCCATTCAGAAATGGACCACCTCGACAGTTCCCGGCCACGCCCCGTCCCTGCAGACGCAGCCAAACCCTCCAAAACAGAGTCCAAGCTGATGGCCGAGTGGGACCACAGCAAGACGATCGCGCGCTACATGTTATCCC
>QFDX01003287.1:0-14808 GCA_003315875.1 Lactifluus piperatus | reverse complement strand
TCTAGTCAGTTAATCCTCTACAGTTGACACCAAAAAACTCACCCATCCAACTATTTCACAGCTCCTTTCCTTAGGCGCACGCGCAGGCGTCTTACACCCTCTCTTCACTGACAGCAGCACGTCAGCGCCGACATTATCGGATCGTTTCCAATTGGGCGGGCCGACCAATATCCGGATGTTCCGTGCGAATAGCCTCGGGCCGCGCGACGGCGGTGCGTCTCGTCTCGTCTTTCCCTTTTTTGCACTGCAACCGCCAACCACGGTTTCCTTTTTCTTTTTGGCAATCTATACAGCGGACTCGCTTGGGGGTGACTTGTTTTGGGCTGCAGGCGCGAGCCTTATAACACACATCCCGCACAAACCACAATGGCCCGTTAAAGTCCACGCATTCCTCAATGCTGGCCAGCTCGAGTCTTTCCATTGGCGCTCAGACACAGGAACAGGATCCACGTTACGCTCGAGCGTCGTGGCTGCGCTCGCACAACCGTCCGTCGCCGCCGGCGTAGGCTTGATATACCTTTTCGACCCCGTACGCGTAGAGCTTAACTTTGGCGTGCCGCTCGCCGCGCGCGCATCGGATGGTACACGGAAGGGCGTGCAGGTCGGCATTGGGCTCGAGTTTCTCTGAAGAAGTTTCGCTTTTTTTTTGCACGCCATTTGTGCAATAGAAGTAGAGGGGGGGACGGACAACTGAAAAAAGTAAAACACATTTCTTATTTGCTATCTAGACCACGTATTGTACAAGCATGTGGCTATGGATACAATCGTATTCTAGTCCAAGGATGGGACTTCAGTAGAGGGGGGGAGGAAGGTTGCATGGTTAGTCCAAAGGTGACGACAGCAGAAGAGAGCGGGCGGATCATTCATGGCGTGTGCTTGTATCGCCGTGCTTTGCCAGAGATACTGTCTGATCGTTCCAATGCAGATTTGAGACCTTTGATAGTCTGCACGATTTCGTCTGCTCATGCGTAAATATAGATATAGAACATTGGACAATTTTTTTAGGCACTGCAACGAACAGAATGAGCATGAACAGGATGGACGCACTCGCAAGCTTTGGATTCTCCGCCTCGAATTCGTACCGTTTATTCCCACCGTCACGCGACACGCGATTTACGACGATTCGGAACGCGGCAGAGGATGACTTGCTGGACTGGCACGAAACGACGCTATTGATGTGGTACGACGACGTCTTGCCATTATCAAATACTACTTTGGCGGCTTTGTTCGTCGTCGGCATGATCTGTTTACACAAACCGCATGATCAACAACAACGACAACAACAACAGAGTTCAGGATAAGTAGTAAAGGGTATACGTACGTGGATATATGGTCCGTCGATTGCAAGGGTGCGTTCGTGTTTCCCGACGATCATCGGCATCTTTCTGTATACGGTGTATTTCTACGATATGACGAGTCAATAAATAGTCGAAGAGTACAAAACCCTTTGATACCGACCTTATACGCTGCAGTGAAATCTTGCGAGGTGTTAAAGTCGAGATCTGACGCGTCGGACATGCGCTTGAAGATCGACGCTGTTTCCCCCCACAAACGACACGACGACAATGTCAGAGAGAAGACCTTTTCGTAGGCGGAGGGCGGTGCAGCCAGCCAGGCAAGGAAAAAACGTACCGTTCGGATCGGTTGATCGTCCAAACGGTCGTACATCCACATTAAGATGGGGTAGCATTGAGCGTTTTACGAGCATGAGGTCCGACTTTCCTTGCAGACTCGCGACGGTGCGGTCGAGCGGAATGAGGATGCTCATGTCAGAGAGCAACAACACATACTCTTTTGCCAGTAATCTCCGTCGCCTGCAAACCATCTCCAGTGCCTCTTGCATGTACATCGTCGCCGAACTATTCAATCAACGTTCTTACGATCAGCCGGAGCAAGAGTAACAAAGATAACACGGATGACGTACACGGAGATTGTGGTGTAAAGGTGTGCAGCGTCAGCAGAATCCCGAATTCGGATGCGGAGGAAAATCTGAGGTCCTGAGGAACTAAACGAGCTTGGAAAGGCTGATGTGCTTAGCGTCGAGGGGAGAAGCGCGCTTGAGCTCGTGCTCGTTGCGATCGAAGAGGGGGGAGCTAAGGTTGAAGTGGACGTGTCCGCCTTCTTCGTCTTAGCAGCCACACGTGATGGGCTGCGCTGTATTTTGCTTTCTAGAATCTTGTTCTGTTGCACTGTTAAGGGGCAGGGGGTAACGGGTATCAGCCATCGAAGGCGACTATGGACGACGAAATCTCGAGATGGCTAACCTTGTGGGAGACTAGCCTCCAGCACTGCGTACGCCTCGAAATTAAACTTTGATATTTTAGACTCTCTGTTCGGAGCTAGAAGGGGGGCGAAATAAGATGTGATTAATTGAGGGGTCATGAATTAGACTGTTTGCCAAAAAAACGTGTTGTCTGATTTTTCACACGCGTAGATCGACTTACGTGGAAAGTCCTCATCCACCTCACCGTCCTCCTCAGCGATCTTCATCACCCATCCAACGGCACACAGCTTCTCTTCCGGTGTATTGGGGTCCTCGTCCAGCCTAGGTAGCCAGCCCTCCTCCCAATAACTCCAAAGTGCGAAGCCAATCACCTCTTCTACGGTTGCATCCCTCCTCACGTTCAACTTCATCGGTTTCCCAGCTGGCTCGCGTGCAAAGGGGAAGAAGACGGTAATAGTCATCGACAAAGCCGGCGAGACGCCCCGGCCCGCGATCGCAGAGTAGAGGTCGGAGAATGGGTTTGTCGTGTTGGAAGCGGCTATCATGCTGCTGAGCGCCGACCTAAAAGGGTGTATCGGTACCAACACCTTCTGTCGTGTGAATAGATCTTCCTCGGCAGCAGAGGTGGTCGTGTTCGTCGCGCTCGACCCATGCGAAGCGCGCCTATGTTTGCTCGGCTTCGTCACCGCAGCGGGTGTAGGTTCGGAAGTCTGTCCAAGGAACGGCGTGACCATTTCAAAACCTGGTTCGCTCGGCCGCGCGGGGATAGTTTCAGGATAGGACGACGACGCGCCGGATATCTTTCCTTCTGTGACGGTGCTGAGGCGCGCGCGATTGCGGGAATTTTGAGGGAGCGGGGATACGATGTTGAACGAGTTGGACGTAGACAGACTAGCGCTGACACCAGATAGACCGTCTGAAACCACACTTTCCGATATTACCCCAGCCAGGCTGGTCGTTGCAAACTCACTATAAAAATCGCATACGTTTGCGTTAATCAGAGATGTTTTGGGTGGGGTGGGAGGGTGCAAGGCAGACAGGCAGGGCAGGCGAAACACTCACGGATCAAACTCAACCTCGTCCTCGTCCTCGTCCATATCCACACTGACTCCAACATCAACCACATCATCGAAATCCTCGTCTTCCTCCTGCGAGAACGAGTCGCCCTCCTCTTCCGAAGACAGCAATTCGAGTGCGCCGCCTTTCCCCGGCCTCGCCTCGAGTGCCGCAACAGCAGCTTCGAGATCGGTACCAGCAGCAGCAGCGGCGTCTGCGGCGACGCCGCGACGGACCTGCAACCTCAAACGACGACGTTCGTCCATTTCTGCAGCTCCTCTGAAATTAGGAACGTATATCTTCGGTAGTGGTGGTTGTGGGTCCACCGCCGCTCCAGCCGCTGCTGGTGTCGTCGATGCGGCTCGGGCGTGCTCCTGCGGCGACTTTAAAGGTGGTGTATCATCTTGTGATGGAGGAACGACGATGACAGTCTGGTTCCGTTGTTGTAACCTAGACGCACGACGTCGTCCGTTGACGCTCATACCCAATGCACCGGTGCGGGAGGGTCCGAGGATGGTAGGGGCATAGTTGAGACCTGTTGCGCCGGGAAAGCCAGAGGGGGTGCCAGCGTGGGTAGGACTGTCTGATTCGTCGAGAGAGAGGGGTGGACTGGGGGGTATTGTTAGTTCTGGCCACTTGTTGGGATCTGCGAGTGAAGCGGCGTTGATATAGGGATTGGCGGAGAAGGAAGGGTTGAAAGAGATGAGACGGGGTCCATATGGGTCTTCAACGTTGCGCAGATAACCAAGACGTAGACTGTGTATCAGTAGACTGAACGGGATAACGAACGATTAGGTGTGTGAATCTGTGAATTGAGAGCGCACACGCACTCGGGGTCACTTAAGAGTGACATTAGTGGTCAAGTCAAGTGTAAAGCCGTAAACATGAATATGAATATGAGAATATACAAATAGCCTAAATTCATTAAGCTAGATATATCTAAAAAAAACAAAATACAGCTCCTACGTAGATGTTAAAGCAAAGCATGCAGAAAATCAAGAAAACACTGATCACAAGATGATGTATATACTATATAACCCTCTTCACTTCCACGGAGGTTTGCTGTTCGTCCCATTGGCGGCCAGCCGCCCCGCACTCTTCTGTCTCCGCAACTCTAGCGCACGCGCTTCAATCTCCCTTGACCGATCCATCTCCTCAAAACTGTGTACAAGGTCCTTCACGCTCCCACCACTATTCCTCCGTCCCTCAGGAATCTTTATCGGGTCCGAGACCACCCGTGACGGAGATACCGGCCGCAGCTCAACCAACCGTCTAGGCGCCTGCGGTACCGTCGGAATACGGCTCGGTGAAGGGGCGTGTTGCAAATGCACCAATTCCTTTGGGTGCGTCGGGCGCGGCAGGGGTTTAGGCAGAGGAGTTATAACAGGGCCCCGCTGCTTCTCTATCATTTCCGGCGGAGGAAGTGGTAAACCATGGCGGGTCGACTCATGCAGTTTATGACCATGTGGTGTCTTCTTCTTCAGAGTTGGAAGGTAGGAGAAAAAGAATCCTTTCATGCGGCTGCCCATGGAAGGCGTTGGTGGAACTTCTTGCATGGACTGATCTGGCTCCACGTCTGATATTGTCCTGGCTACGAGCCCATCGTCAGTCAAAGACGCAAGGCCTGCCGGAGTATCGCCAGACAGGCCAGGCCTTGAACTTGAACTATCTTGCTTGCTCAGCGACTTTGCTTCCTCCAGTAAGTGTGAGTAACGGGGAGCCATGAGCGAAGCTGGGATACGCGGGGTAGTAGTCTGTGCTAGGAAAGCTGGGGCAGGAAGTCTGGGCTGCGCTGAGCTGATCCATTGTTGTCGCGCAGGATGTACCGGAGTGAAGTCGGGCACGGTAGGCGTCGATGAGGCAACCGACGAGATTCGTAGGGTTGGTGTAGGTGGCGCACCCTCTCCTGCGCGCTGCTTCCTTTGCAAGGCCTTTGCACGTTTCAACAGATCCTTCCTAGAATCGCGGAGATCATTGAGACCGGCGAAACATAGCCGAAATACACACCGGACCTACCGTTCAAATGCTGGGCCGAGACCGCTGACCACCTCTTCGCCACCAAAGACATCTACAAATCGCCCAACAACGTCCTCCAGCTCAACCGCATCCACATCACCCAGCGTCCCTTCACTCCCCCATCGCGCGCCTACTTCTAGCCTTACGTCAGTAAAGCACGCATCGAGTAGCTTCCAATCACTGCGTGACCATTCACGAGGCCCATCGGTATCGATTACCAATGGAGCTTCAGGATAACGAAAAGACACGGGCGCTGGGGAAGGCGTTCTGAAATCATTCTGCGTACTCTTCGGAGATCGCAGTGGATCGAATTCGGACTCGGCCTCATGAAGCAGTTCTGGAAGCGTCATTGATGGACTGCCAGCCATGACAACGCGCCCGTCCACGACGACCCCAAATGAACGACGGGCCGAGCGTGCGGGGGACGGAGACTTGGAAACACCAGCGCTTGAAAGGTCCGCGCGCCGGGCTTTGCGGATAAGAGATTCCACGCTGCGCGAAGGACGCGGCTTGCGAGCGGCTTTCATGACGAGGTCCCAATCGTGCTAAGGACAAGATGAGGGCGGAGACACCAGTATGGAGCTTGGGAACGCACCTGCTTCAGAATTGCTGCAGCCCGTGCAGCAGCCCACGGGTCGTCACTGACAATCTTAACAACACTGATGTCACTGTCATCGCCGCTGTCGTCTTCGGATTCTGCATCTACAGTCTCAGCCATGGGTTCATCAACTTCTGGATGCTCTTGGAGCGACTGCGGCTCTGGTGTATGCTGTCGCGGTGACTTTAATTGTGGTGGTTCCTCGGACAATGCACGGACTACGATCTCTTCGTCCATTGGTCCTTCTCCGACAGGCTCGCCTTGGTTGTCTTCGCCATGAACATCGGAAATTTGAGTAAGATTGAGGTTCTCTTGCTGAATTGTGACAGGATGAAATTCAGTTTCGTCTCGTTCTTGGGCCGGCGTATTTCCCCTCAGACCCGTGCTTTCATCTCCGGTTCCCAAGCGCGCTCGAAGGTCTTCTTGGAGATAGGCAGGCGGCCCTCGAGAATCGTCGTTGTCCTCTTCCGTACTGTCCTGGTGGAGATGTGTATCTTCAATATCGGTATCAGAATTAACATGATTGCCGTAAGCAAATTCATCTGTTGACATTATTTGCACAGTCCCCGAAATTAACGTGTCCTTTGGCTCTTCCTGGTATACTTCGATTTCACTTCCCGTTCCTTGGGCGTCTTCGAGGGCTTCTGGAACATGGCGATCCCCGCGTTCTTCAACGTGGAGTTGAGGATGCGGTAACGGAAGGTCCAAGTCGCTGGCTTCGTCAGATTCAATGTCTGCATGTGTTTCAGGGATTGGACTGCCTTTGCGAGGGAATGGGCTGATTGGACGTCCCCATTGTTCAATCCTTTCTCTGGTCGTGCTTGTTGGTGGATCTGCCTTGGTAGGTACACGCATCACGCGGAACTTGCCCGTGTATTCGCCTTCCTGCTCGGAAACGCCCTCGTCAGACGAACTCCAAGAGTCTTCGGCAGCTCCGGCAAAGTTGAAGACCGGTTGGTCGGGAAGATTGACATCAGGATCCTCATTATCACCCACATCGGATGGAGGGAGGGAGAAATCAAGTGCGCTGCATTTGAGTGGTGACATCTGCATACTCTGCTCCGGAGATGTGCTCTCAAGTAACGGTGTTTCTCGAGCGTGCGTTGGGATTGGCCGCCGTGGAGATTGTACAGAACCATGGAGTAGGATTGGGTCGTCGGTAGGCGATGGAGGAGGAACGCAAGATAGATCGATCTCAGGGGGTTCCTTCTTGACGGTGACTTTGAGTACCTTTACTTTCTTGCGCTTACTGGACTTTGAGACGCGTGGACTAGCTCGGTAGACTTCCCGAGGTGGTGTAAAGCGTTCAGTGGGAGGCTCATAAGGAGGAATGGGGGTGGAAGACCGGGCTCGCGCGGACAAATGTTGACGAGTATGCGAAAGAACGGGAGGGATAAAGTCAGCTTTGTCAATGTTTGCGTGAGGGGAACGGAGAAGGGTGGGGGTGCGCCGAGACTTGGTAGGGCTGACAGACGAGGTACGAGAACGGTAAACGGGATCAGGGTGGACACTCTCAGGTGGGGGAGCTTGACTCTGGCGTGGCTTCCTTACAATGGGGGATAGTTTGGAAGAGGGCTGACCGGTGGTGACAGCATCATCCTCTGACACAATCCCATGGATTTAACGGACAAATCAAACGTGTTCAAAGAGACGGACTCGCCTAGACCGGATGTGAAGTTAGGCTTGCATGGAAGTTTACGAGGTTTCGGATTGGGACTTGCTTCGACGATTTGCTGAGATTGAATGGGCTCATTTCCATCCTGTAAAGAGCGAGAGGGAAATGCAGAACGTTTGCGCTTTGATGAACTGCTATTGTTGACAGCCTGCCGTGGGTCAGAGGGAGGTTCAGAACTAAGTGCCCCCCATGAGGACTACGATAACAAGATCAGCGGGTTGGTTAGACGAAGATTAGACTGGGGAGTAAAGGATGAAACGCACGGATGGACGAGCGGTACCCGATCGCGTAGTATCTTCTGGAGGGGGGCTGATAAGAGACTTTGCAGCGTCTGAATCGATGGTGTTCTGGGAAGCTTGTGGGGTTAAGAGACCAGTGTTGAACACGTCGTCTGAGGGCGCAAGGGAGTGATTATACTGAGGAGTGAGGATGCGAGTGGCCGCGTCTCGCTTTGACGGGGAAGATTTAGGATACATTATAGGAAGCCTAGGTGTGAGACGGGTATCGAATGGTGTGGGTGGATTATTTTCCATGTGACGCGCGGTATTCAGAATTGTGACTGACTTGCTTGTTGTCGAGACTCGAAACTCGAACAATGATAACACCGCGGACACGTGATATACACGCGTTAACTAACGTAGACCAAATCCATACCAATCCAAATATGGTCTTTATTTACAGCAATAACAACTCTTTCTTCATATCTCAACCCATGAAATTCTCAAAATATGAAAAGAAAGTTGTTGATTTCTTGTAAAGTGCTTGTAATAATTAGAGATTCAATTACAAAGTTATGAGACATTGGATGGGTATGGACTTGTCTACCTTACCTCGTGGCCTGTCGCCTCATTGCACCCCCATTTTCCCCACGTTGTTCGATCGACCTTGCTACATTCAATCAATGGGTGCTAGCCCACCTCCACCAATCTCAACGGAACCCCACTTCACTGCAGATCCAGTTCCAGAATTTAGAAGCCTATCACCTTACCACAACTATGCCCTGTGCATACTGTGGCATGTGGTCTACTGAGCTGAGGTCCCTCTCGCTAGATAATTACTCAAATACAGTCGACTCTGAGATAAGGCATACAGGGTAATAGGGCATACCCTTGAATAAGGCATATATTTTCGTGACTCCCGAGTTCATTCGCAGGGAAATTGAGCAACTCAGGTAGGGCATACTCCCTCAAAAGGCATACCCTTGGCTGACGCCCGAGGGGGTATGCCTTATCTCAGAGTCGACTGTATATGTTTTTTGTAGTCAATCGCGGCGAAGCAGAAGTTAAGCACATGTTCACACCACCTCGACCTAATCAGAATCATTGATTTAACAGCAGTCAACCGGTCACAGCATTCGAGCATATGCAGCCTTGCGGTTCTACAACTTTATTGATTGGTTATTCGACTACAGATGCCAATATCGTATTCAATAAGTTTTCTGACGTAGATAACACCGGTGATAGATAAAGATCAGAATCTCACACATCACATCGGTTTTTCTCACCCCTGTCAGCTTTCCTATACCCCAATAGGCCCTAGTGTCGGTGTCCGCAGCGACATTCATACATGGCCTTTTTTAGTCCTGCCAAAGTCACTCCGAAATATCGTTCAACACTGCGCCCCCTACAATGCCGTCTCCAAACTTAGCCTATCCGTTGTCACCCAAACTACGCCTACATCACATGTCGGTCCCACCCCCGTTATCCCGAAGTCTTGCTAATCATGTCCCCACGTATACGTATATGGCCTTGCAATATATACCTAAGAGTCTACCTCCAAGGTGTCCCGTAACCAAAGCTTCCAGGCATCAAAAGTAAACTCATGAAACAGTGGGAGGTCGCTCAAGTCTATGAATCAAAATTCGAATAGGGACGTAGCACCGCATTTTCAGGGATTAAGGCCCATGTGTCGCGGGTGGGCGCTAGAAATCAACAAGCAATTTCAACTGTCGTGGGGAAGTGCTTTGCGCATGATTCAACACGTGTACAGGGCGGCGAATAGAACCTCCTCCGTAGATTCAGGTGCACACGGGCAGGGGGTGCTTCTTTACCTGCAGGCGATTTAGCGTACGGCATTGGTAATTGAAGTCCACCTTCGCGGTGATGGGCGCGCTATCTATCAAAGTTTTTTTTTCCCTTGGAGATTACACGAGGCCAGAGAAGCTCATCCTCATTCTGAAACCCTAGTATTCTGAGGGTACACATGACACAGACTAGCGTATTCGCTCATCTAGATCGCACAAGTCTACCACACACAAATTATATAAAACGTGACAAAAACGTAGCATAAAGATGACGTTGCATGTATGTCTACAGAGGTAGATAACAAGGCAGAGAGAACTTCTGAGAAGCTAATCAAGGTACGCGTCAATCGATCGTAAAAATCTACTAAATACTAGGCGAGCGCCAGGCTTCCCACGCCCCTGCACAACAGCCTTGTTTCGTAGCCATTCATAATTTCATTAGGGTGACTTCTTGCTCCGCGTCTAGCAGCGCTTGCACTCGATCATGGCGGGGTAAGAGCATGATACGGTAGGGCATCGGCGTACGCCCAGACTCTCCCTCGTATTCTTCCAAGGAAATCGGCTCATCGGGCAGAGATCGGATATCAAATGCCCACAGCAACCGCGAGATCGCGAGCCATAGCTCCCGTTCGGCAACGTGGATACCTGGGCAGATGCGACGTCTGTGGCGATAATAATAATAGAAAAATCAAAGTCAGCCACAAGCGATGATGGCCCACATGGGAAAAAGAACTGTATAGAAAGAAGGTCCACAAAAGAAAAAAAAAACGTTGACGCACCCCGCGCCAAACGCCCAGTGGTCCCGATCCATGGCGTTGGGGAGTTTGCTCGATTCAGCACAAGTCAGCTTATCGCCAAGGTAGCGATCTGGGTTGAATGAAAATCTGTCAATTGTCAGAAACGAAAGCAATTTTTTTTTATCAGCTTCGCGGTTCCTTGCACGCATCGGATTAGAAGGAGCAGGACGTACGGGTCGGAATATTTCTCCTCGTTATGGTGAATATCGTAACAGTTGAGAACGACGGCAGTATTCTTCGGGATGTACATGCCGTTGTACACAAAGTCCTCAGTAGAATAATGCGGCGTCGCCATCCAGAATGGTGAGTGCGCACGCTCCACCTAAGATACGTGTGAGACCCTGAAACCCAATTAAGGGTCTGACCTGTCGGGTGCACATACCTCCTTGATGATGGCCCTGACGTATGGGAGGCGCTGCTCGTCGTCGGCCGTCGGCCAGTAATCACGGCCGATAATAGAGTCGAGTTCGGCATGTGCTCGTGCTTGAACCTCGGGATGTGACGAGATTAGAGCAAGGAACCACTGAATGACGCCCGAAGTCTAGAAACAGGGATTTTTCACGGGTTAACCGGCTTTAGAGGGGGGTTTAGATATGGACCAGACATACGGAATGGACACCTCCGAGTGTGAATACAGCCGATAACATGCACAGGTCTTCCCAGTTGAGCTTCTCTTGCTCACGTGTGAGAAGGAGGGTCTTTACGAGGCAGTCAGGCACCTCTTCCCCAGCGTCCATGCGGGCCTGCACCCGCATGATCATAGCTCCATAAACATCTATAATTCCATCATGAACGCGGCGTCCACGTGATCGTGTGTGCGTAGGTATCCATTGGAGAGGCTCAATAAAGTCAACAATGTTTGACCACGGTCCTGGGAAGATAGATTGAATAATGGCGCTCGGCGCTTACGTGGTGAGAATAAGGTTCACCTGTGAGATCCATGAACTCCGTAGCTAGGGCTAGGGCCCGCTCGGTTAAAGGATCTGTCATAGAATCTGTACGTGTCGCGAACGATATCGTTAACATGTTGCTAGTACTTCTGTTAGAACCTCCTGTCCGCGGTGAAGAAAGATGACCAAACTTACTTCAAGGCATAACGACCGGCGATATGAGCCGGGTTAACGGGCAGAGAACCCATTTTTGATGCACGGTATAGCGACTGAACCAATATATGGGCTTCGTAATCAAGGACAGAGGCATAGCCTTGAATGGCTTTATGATTGAGCAGCTGCATAGCGATCCTGCGGTGCTGTCTCCTGCGAAGAGAGCGCCGTCATCAATCAGTCCTGTCGTAAACATTATCTACAACCCACCACGTGTCGTTATACGGGGTAGCCGTAATGGCTCGCCCGTGGAGGATCGTCTGGTTCTTCATGAAATACAGTTTGCGACTAGAGAAGATCGCGCCGTTGGAGACCAACAGGTCCTTGGCGATGCGCGCATCGGAAATCACGACAAAGAGTTGGTTGCCCATCCAGACAGAGAAGAGTGGCCCATAGGCCTTTGCCCACACACGCAAAGCCCGTTCGGGGTAACGGCGAAGGAAGGGGTAACGAAGCAGTGGGCCAGGAGGAATAGAGTGCCCGTGCTTGTCCTGGATGTTTTTCCGGAAGAGGAAGGGCAAGAGAAAAGAGCATGCTAGAAGTACAAGGTAAAGAGATAACCTCGAAGCAGATATCGGGGTCGTCTGGGAAAGAACATGTCAGTGCAAGGTGATCACCCCGGGTAGGGAGAGATCCTTACAAGAAAGAGAGATAAAACCCCCGTCTCGGGTAGGTGATACGCAACATACACCATGAGTAGAGAATAAAGTACAAGATCTACAAGCCCAGTTGGCAGGCCGGGGAGTGAAGTGACGAGTCTCGATGGCCGATGAGGTTGCTAGCCTCACATATTTAAATCATTTCGTACCCGGCTTCTTTGATCATTACAGTATCATCCTGTGAAATTCTCCGACTGTGCCTGATACGGGACGGTGATTCTTCATCTAAGTTTCTCTCATCTGAAGCGATGTGCCCGTACGGAAGGTCAGCAAGTTTGGAATAGCCAAGATGATCGGCCCCGACAAAATGGTACGATCACTATTTTCATTCCGAGAAGTACTTATTAAGGGGGTAGCTGCCAGGTGTAACTTGTGTTAACTTAAGACGGTGGCTTGTCGGCCCATGGCCGGATGTCTAAGGTGGTGTGTAACAGAACATATCCAATGCCAAATCCTGCCAAGCTGTTCATCAATAGACGCCTAGCTATTTGTCACCTGAAATAACCGCCACATGGTTGACCGCAAACAGGCTGCGCACACTCATACCTATAAGGAGACCACACTTTCCCCGCAAGGCAATCGTTTGAAGAATATTTTGTCAATTGATTAACCAAGTTATACGTTACCAGGCCCAGGCCGAAGGCACCTTCAGTTCATTCTATCAAGCACAGGATATGAAAACGTCTCGCTCGACTCTCCTAATTAGTTTTTTTATAAGTTACCTTGACGGCTATCAGATGTAATATACACAAAAAACCCAAGGGTAGCCTCAATGTTGTGGTACATACACTGGAGAACTGGCAAGAGTAATCGAGAATCTCCGAGGTTGCTATGTGCCAGCCTTTTGCCCGGACCGAAAATGATTAAGGGACTTAGGCACCGCGTACCCAGCCTTTGCGAAGTGTCCCTCCCTGTCTGTCTCCAACCACCACGCGAATGCGATACTCCTTCTGAGACAACATTTGAGTTGCGGCCGAATATTGTATGTGACATTACCGTGACATGTTTAACAACCACCAAGTACATCAGCCTCAGCTGAAACAATACAGATTCCTGTGGAGAGGCTATGATGGTACATGGGGACTTCGGTGATCGGCAATACGGTTCCCAGCGGCCAAGAGCCAGGGTCCGGACGGAGTTGAGATGGCCCCTTGATGGTGGCGCATCCGAATCAGGCAATTCACAAAAACCATGGCTGTTTTGGACTTACTTGAGCTGCCACGTGGTTCAAGGGTCTGAAGCGGGGTAAGCCAACTGACGTATTGTCGGTGTTAACGGATTATCTCAAACAAACCTGGTTGTTGACGATCGCAGTTGCTGTCCCGTTTGCATCGGCTACCGATATACACGCACAGAGCACTCTGGTCTACGATGCTCATTTGCGGCAGCCAGTCCCTGATAAGTATCTAAACTTCCGGTCCGTAAATCCAACCCTACGTTTCATGGACTGTGTGGCATTGCGTCCTTCTGCCATGTGAATGTCCAACGTTGAACGTTAAACTCAAGTCTGAAAACTGTGAAACCCTGACGGACCTTGCGAAGGACCCTCGAACTATCTATTCAGTTCGGAAACAACCTGCTACCCAGATCGACCCCGTTTGACATATCCATATTTATGATATTTAGGTTCTTCTCTTCGAGCATGGAACGCCGTTGTAGTTGGCACCTGCCACAGCCTTCGCCACTCGGTACGATCAGCGTGGCGTTCACGCTGGTGATCCTTGCTTTTATATTAATCGCGAAATTGGTAAAAATCCGCGGAAAGTACGGCTAGGTGTTGACATGTTTACCCACCATCATTCAAGAACAACTAGAGCGCACTGGGCCTGGAACACATGGGGCGTATTGTTGACCAGTGAATTGTTTTCACCGGAACAATGACCAAATTCTTAGCTCGTTAAGGACCCCAATGCTCGACTATTTTCTTCCTGACGTCGCCCCGGATTAAACTTCGTTTTTCTTCTTAGACCGCGGGTGAATCGTTCGCTTCTTGTTTGTGGTTTGTGCGTGCATACATAAGCCTAGTATTGTATGAATGTCACTTGTGATGTAAGTTTGCACAGGACATTCTTTTATCCGAGTTATCTGACTCAACCACAAGAGCCTAGTAGTTTATGATTAGGCCAAATCCTCCCAGGAAATGCTCGAGCTTTACCATTTCTTGTTATTGCCATTTGGCTGAATGACCGATGTGATCAAGTTAGGTATGGCCTAAGTCGTGTAGGGCCTTTCCTTCCGCCGGTCCCAGATGGTGCCTAAAATCTATGCATGGTAAGACTAAGAGACATATTTGTCCAGCTCATCCGCTAGACCTACTATCAGTTAAACGGAGGTGTCCGGCCAACGTGAGGAGAATACCAAACCGGATTCTGGCTTACGTCTCGCCGCCAAATTTCCGATGTTTCGGAACAGGGTTCAACTGAAGTTCATCTTACGGACCGATCTGCAAGGCTAGACCTGGACCTCCAATATCAGATAGTTAGTACACTCACCGCATGCTATTTCATGGTTAGACTGTTTTTTCGGCTTATCTGTTTTTTCCACTGTACGTGTATCCACCTTGGATCGCTTACAGTAAGCGACTGCATGCCCTCTACTTCTACGTTATCTTGGGGTTCCACTGTATTGGGTCGCACGATCCCGTTGCTCCGATGGGG
>QFDX01003281.1:0-14509 GCA_003315875.1 Lactifluus piperatus | reverse complement strand
GGCAATGTGGATGCGTATCGTCAGTTCATGGGTCTGCATGCTTATTTATATATGGAGTCTGCTCGCCCCAGTTATCTTCCCTGATCGGTAGGTTTGACATAAATGCCGTCTGTATCTAATTATATGCTAATCTCGGATGTAGTTTTTCTGAGTATTGAGCCACGAGCTGCATGCCTATGTGGTGCGCTGCATGGACAATTAACTTGTACGACGTATTCAGAAGGGGTATACCTTAGTTTACTTTCTCCAATCGCCCGACTTCACGTAGAAAGGCGAGTATCTGTGAATATACTATTAGGATTATATTTATAGGGTCTCAAATGAAGGTGGCTTTGGTGTAATCCGTAAGTTTAAGGCAATAATTCGGCTTCTCCCTGACGAGGCATCTGTCAAAGGGAGCTTCATATGATAGTTGAAGTATGCACTGTGCGGGCGAAGATAACGTCTCTCACTCTCAGCAACCTGCTCTCGTGGGCGATCCATAGCTAGTTTTTCTAAACGCTAGTTGTAACCACACGGTGGGACATAAGAAATTGAGATTTAACACGACTTTCTGTGCTCAGATGTAAGATTCCGTAAGTCTGAGAAGTGATCTTCCCCTAGTAACCAGAATTCACTTATATAGAGCAACAGTTTCTCCTCTTATTGTGTTGTAGGGACGGAATCGGGGCGAATGGTCGGTCAAGCTTGATCGCAAAGGCTGAGACAGGCGATATAACTTATCAACGATGACCCAATACTATCGCTTTGTCGTTTTTAAAATATAGCAGCCTTGACATCTGGTCAAGGCTACGTGGTACAGTGAGAAAGAAGATGTGGTGTTCGCGCGACCGACTTCGAAGGCCTTCAATGGGATTGGAAGAGTTGGAACATGAAAGGAAGAATAACTGGACTTGAGCAATTTAGTTAGTTATATACCCATTTCTTCGATGTGATAAACTTTAGGTCCATCCTTTTGTATCGTTTGTATCACTGTGATGTTCTTGATAGAGAAGGCTTGCTTGCTTATCGATGTGTTGTGGTGACTTACTGTAAGAGACAAATAGTGTCTTCACTGCCACGTGCCCATTGGCAGTGTATATCACGTGATAATGCTGACCCCATCCGCGAGTCAGCTTCAAGCTTGACTACAAACTTTGTCTACAACCCCGAGTATTTCAACTTGCCACACAGCTACGATAAATAGGCAACCATGGAGGAGGCAGCTGCTATCACAATGGACTACATAAATAGTGAGTCTCTTAACTGTTCTCCTTTGTCAGGGTACCAAATACTCATCTGACTCAGCACTCGACAACCTTCCTGCCGAAGTCCAACACCTTCTTGTTGAGATCAAGCACAAGGAGACAAAATCGCAAGGTACGCACGCGTGGCTTATTCTACCTCCTTAACGTTGCACTTACCGTGAGCTTCAGAGCTCCTGCAAGATATTGCGAAAGAAACTTCCAGGTATATTCGGCATATCGTACGCGGTGGCGGCGCGCCTATTAGCTTAAAGGATGAACAAACCGTTCCAAAGATGGACCAGAGCTATGCAGAAGTAGACAAGCTTGCGCAAGAGAAGATTAAACTTGCTGAACGGCTCGGTGTTCTTATCCAACGCGCGCGGACCCGTCTCGACTACGATATGAGGAGGGTGCTCATTCTGCAAGGCGAAGACCCCGGCCAGCCCGCCTTTGTCTCGACAAGCCGCAATCCTGTGCAGGAGATCAACGAAAGCCTTCGCCTAGCTATTGCCGAGGCCTCCCCGATTGTCCCTCCAACGCCAGTAACCGTATCTGCACCACAGGCCCCCACACAGAAGAGTAAGCTTTCCAAACTCTTTCCTACTCCTGCCAGCTGACATTCACGCTTCATATAGAGCGAAAAGTCGCCGCGACGGCAACCTCTACATCTATCAAGTTACCAAGTCCTGCTCCGACCACCGTCCCTGTCCTTCCACAGCGTACGCGACTTGCACAGCAACAGTTACATCGCGTTTCACCTGCACGTGGTCGTCAAACGCAACCGGAACCCCCTGGACCGGATGAAGACGCGGAGGGTGAGGATGATGTGGAGGAAGGGAATGGAGACGAGGATGAAGACAACGAGGACAAAACACTTTATTGTTTCTGCCAAAAGATGTCCTATGGAGAGGTGTGTGCCATACATACATTATAGTATTGTCCTGTTTCACTAACTTACTATTACCAGATGGTTGCGTGTGACAACGCAGATTGTACATATCAATGGGCGAGTCCACTGATACCTGTTCATCGCTTTGACCTGCTGACAATGCGCGATTAGTTCCATCTCCCATGCGTCAACCTCAAACCACCCCTTCCGGAGGTGTGGTACTGCTCCGACTGTATATCAAAGGGTGTGGCTGGTAGTGTTGATATGTTGTCTGGGACAGAGCGAACGAAGAAGCGGAAGAGATAGTACATATATCATTCCAGTTGTGCGTTATTACGACTGCTTTTTTCGGCCTCGCGGTCATCCCAAACCTTTTGTTTTGAAGTAATCGTAATCGGAAACGTCACTATAAACAAGTCGCTTCCCTTAACGACGATAATCTAAGTGTAAGGAACCTTGATATGAATCCTGTAGAAGACCAGGAGAATTATGGCAACTACGAATATACCTCACATAGTCTACAAGGTCATGCGGTATCACCAGAAATGGCAATTTAGTTCATATACGGTGCGCAGCGTATAGGGGGACGTTCTCCGCGCATGAGAGTATTACTGGGTGTGCGACGAAAATAGATACCACTGGCACATCTAGGCTCGTGGAAAAGCGGTCCTAGAGATGCATCGCACTCCGACCCGACAGTAACATAGCTTTTTTTCTCAACAAAACATCGCAACCACAATGATGGAAATATGCCGGGGGTGGTGGTGATAGTGATGGATCAGCTAGATGGAAGGCAAGGTTTTGCTTAACTAAGCTTCCAGCACCCTTCCGTTCCGTATCCGAAACGCGCAACGCGATCCCGTTGCCTAGCATTGAGAATGCAGCAAGTGACCACACCCACCCATCCGTTTCGTCAATACGGTACACAAAAGGAAAGGAAAGGAAAGGAGGTGATGATGACATCTACGTACCGATACGCGCGAGCGGAGTACCTCTACAGTTCGTAGGTCGCGGTCTTGCCCTTGCCCCGGAGCGTGTGCGTGCGCAAGCCACAGCGTCGCGTCGGTCAAGAACGTAAAAGACGCTCCGAGCGCTGGACGTCCGGCCGCCGTAGCGTTGTTCAGCACCTATTATTGCGCGCAAGCCACACGTTCACTTGGTCAGGAATCCGACTTTTTGCGGGATTTTGTACAAGTATTGGAGGAGGAAGTGGAGGAGGGGTGAGAAGAGAACAAACTTACGAGGATGCACAATCCGTGCTTCTGGGCAGCGGTGCGGAGGAGGCGCATGAACATCGTCATTTCCGCATGTCCTACAAGTGACCGGGTGACGCTTGTCAGATGTGTGTGGAAAGGGAGGAATGGGGAGTAGGAGGACGCCACAGAGAGAAGGGGGGGGAAGTAATGAATGGTGTAATGCAGTTCGTTACCTTGTGAAGATACGCCGCTCAGCCGCGGTCCCAGTAGCACCGTTACGGTGTCCAACACCACGATACGGAATCGCAGTGCCCGCGGTTGTGTTTGTGGTTTGTTATCGTCGCTTATGGTATCAAGGGCTTCGATAACCCGTGCTGCCGCTGCAACATCGAACGCCGATGCGACGTTCAACCGCTTCAGGAGTTCACTATGGGTTGTCTGGATACCAGGCGTCAGTCGGCCTCCCCCCTACCATGAGGTGTGTGCGACCCATGGGGAGAAAAGCAATTTGCAAACAGAGAGAGAAGTTAGGATTGCGGACTGGTTCGTTACGCGAATGGGATGCGAGGGCGGCGAGGCGCGTTGGCGTGAGGTCGCCGGTGGTATCAAGCCAGAGCGCGGCGTCAGCCTGATGCGACTCGAGATGATGCAGGATAATGTGTAGTGCAAGTGCCTAGATTTACAAACGTTGAGAGATTTTATATCGTCGTGAGTGTTGATGGTTGACGAAATGGCTACTACGTAGTACGTACTGTCTTCCCACTTGCGCTAGGCCCAGAGATCTCAATGATACGACCACTTGATGCGCCGTCGAAACTACCACCGACCAACCCGTCGAGAGCAGGCAACCCACTGTGGACAGATTCGCGTTGCGCAAGGGCGCCTAGCTCTTCAATCAACTTATCGCCTGTGATAGCTGGGCCCGCGAAGGCCTGTGTGACATAGGCGATGTGGTGCGTGAGCTCTGAAAAGGTGATACTATCCGCAGGCAGCCTCCCTAGGAGCTCGGCGGGCGAGATGAAAATAAGATCGGGGGCGGTGCGGATGTTGAGCACGGAGAGATTAGCGACGAGAGTCTCTGGGAGAGGCGGAGAAAAGTTAGATAATGGCGGAGGGGCTACGTTCATGGGGAAACCGGAGTTGAACCGGTAAACTCGCGAATGCGGAAACTTGAAAGCTTGAACTTCAGAACCGGACGACGAGAATGCATACACAGAAGGACAGAATGACTTGATAGATATACACAATATTATTAGAAGCGGGGTGAATACGCCCTGTACATCTCATCGTATGTCCCCATACCCTCACCGCCGTCCATTACGCTTGAAATATGTACTGGTAACGACCGTCCCCCTTAGTGCGTTGAATACCGTTTCTCCAAAGCCAAAATACTGTTCGGTCAAAGACCGGATGGTAGGATTGGAGATGGACTCTGTATCGGGACTATACCGAAAACAAGAGATAAGAGCTCGAGTTGAACATGAAAAGCTAGGAAGTGGCACGCACATAAAACCAGTAGTCTGTTTGACACCGGCAACTATGGTAGATAGAAGGATTGCGTCGAATGCATAATGAGCAAGCCTTCCAAATACCATGATAGGATAGATAAAGAGCTGGACTGGACTGGCAGGACCTGAACAAGTTGTATGTACGCCACTGCGGACCTGGGGGTGCTGTGCTTAATCGGCTGCTCGGCAGTGAGGCACGTGGTTCACTCACAAGTCACGATTGGTTGATTCAACCTCAATCCCTTACACGCCTATCGTTTATTTCGCCACGAATCCGTTCTATATACAGCGCTTGGGCTTTGTTAGGTCAGGGGGTGAGGGAACACGCAATTATCCAAACTCAGATTCCGTTATTCTTGGAGCCATCTAAGGTTGACGGTGGCACGTGTGAAATGCAATGGTGGCACTCAGGGTACTGCGGTAGCAGTTAGTGAACATTTATAGGTGCAAGGGGACGGCGGACGTTTATGAGGGAGATGTGTTGTGTGTATATGATTGCAACAGTTAATGCAGTATTATAAGATTGAGTACGTAGTAGTCAGTCTCGCATCTCGCATTCATCAGCCGTGGGAAATCTAGAACTGACAGTGGAATGACACTCAGTTTGACAAAGCGAGTTAGCCCTTCTCATGACCTACAACCGGATGGTTGGTGAGATGATGTGAAACCCACAGAAATGGTCAGAGTTTCTCACTTTAGGAGCATACTGAGACCGCAAATCATGCTTGGGGGCCACAGGGGAAGGGGAAGCAAGCCGACTACCTGGTCACTAAGTTAGTGTTATCTGAGAATATTAATTCCAAAACTAATCAGCTCGTGACTGCCACGCGACGACGCGTCTTGCACCTCACTTGTCTGTCGAGCGACTTACAACACATGGCATCTACTCCTCCTCCTCCTCCTTCCCCATTCAACGCGAACTTTTCACAGGTGCCTTACATTCCTTCCCCCTCTGGACCTACTTATCATCATCCGCGCGTATCTATCAACTCTTCATTTTCTTTCGGTCCACAATCCTTGGTCAACTCTTTCGTTGGCGCTAACCACACACACCCACATCCCCTTGCTCTCGACCCAAATCGTTCAGTTTTACCATCTTCTCCCCTACGATCATCTCCTCGTGCCCAGCGCCGCACAAAAGGAAGCATCGGCAGGCACCCCCTAGCTATCGACAACACGGATGTCTTCCAAGACACAGGCGACGAAGCCGACGAAGACATCGAGTGGGGCATGGTTGATCGCATGCGTCTTTGGCGCCATGATGCACTCATGCAGCATCTATACGACACCGCCGCCTTTTGGGGCGATAAGGTTCTCTCCTGGACTAGTGCGTCCCACGTTCTTCCCCACCTATCCTCTGTCATATCCATTTCACGCATGTATAGACGATCCGAATGACGCCTTTTGGCTAGCCCAAACCTACTTTATGACACATCGTTACTCGCGCGCAGAGCGCCTTCTCACGCGCCCTTTCCCTACAAAGCCCCCCGCCGTCCCGTTTGACTTGAAGGGCAAGGCGCGCGAACCTGACTTTCCACCTCGTCTCCCAATCGGCCCTGCTGCCATGATTAATATCGCGGCAGAACAGCAGGAGGGTGTGTCACGCCTCGTAGACATGAGCGTCGTGTGCCGCTACCTCGCTGCCCAGTGTCTCGTCCGGCAGGGAAAGTGGGCCGAAGCAACCGAGATGCTAGGCGAAGCCAATCCATTTCGTAATTCCGGTACATTTAATCTTTTCATCCCAACTCTTATCTCTATGCGCTGATAAAACTGCTAGGACGTAGTGGGCCCGCAGTGCCCAATACAGATGGAGGGATTAAGGTAGCAAAGAGCCGTGTCTGTGCATTGTTTCTGTATTAACGCAAGCGATAAGGTCGAAGCCTCGATGTGCAACTTACGTGGTCTCTTGATGTTAAAGCTCAATCGCGGGGATCAAGCGAAAGCCTGTTTTATGGAGGCTCTTGCGCTAGACGTCAAGTGCTACGACGCGTTCGAGCAGCTCGTAGGTGGTGAGATGATGACACTCAACGAGGGTGCGCTGCTTCTGGTTTTTGAAAACATCGCGGCGCTAATTTCCTCGCAGAGTGGGAGTTTGTGCAGTCACTTGAATACAAAGAGCAGACCCCAGAAGATGCCGAGTTTGTGCGTCTCGTCTACACGGCGCGGCTACGAAAATATAAGCATGCGGAGGAGCACGCACTTACACGGAGACGACTAGTAGAAGAGTTTGGCTTGTCTGACAATCCTGATGTGTTGTTCTCCTTTGCTGATGCATTGTATACGCAATTTCGTTGGTCAGACTGTTACGCGGTCACCTCGCGGTACGGGCTTTTCTCTTGTTGCGCTGTGGGGCCGATTATACTGACACATTGATGCAGGATACTAGGCTTGGTAGCCGTGCATTCACCGACGATGCCCTTACATATTGCGTGTATGCACCACCTGTCACATCTACACTCGAAACTTTTCATACTTGCGCACGAGCTTGTTGACCGCGAGCCGGAATCTGCGACAAGCTGGTACGCAGTTGGAGTGTGGTATCTTACGCAAAAGAAGTGGTCCGACGCTCGCACCTACTTCAGGTGTGCTTGCTTCTCGACAATTGATTCCAGGACTAATTCGCTGGCAGTAAGACTTCTCTGATGGACCCACGTTTTGGCCCAGCATGGATTGCATTTGCGCATACATTTGCGTTTGAAGGGGAGCATGATCATGCCGTGACAGCCTACTCCACGTGTGCGCGCATGTTTACCGGGTGAGTGATTATATCCTCCCCTCGACGACTGATACGAGAATGGACTTAGTTCCCACCTACCATTGACGTTTATCGGGATGGAACATATTGTGCTCTCAAATCATGCACAAGCTGACGAGTCGCTCAACGCCGCTAATGTGATGTGCGATGGTGACCCATTGTTGATTAATGAGCGTGGCGTGATGGCGTTCAACCACGGACGGTCTGCCCACACACCTCACATGATCAATTCAGGGGCTGACCAGATGAACGGATGCAGATACACAGATGCGGTAGACATGTTTCGTTCCGCGCTTGCAATTGCGCAGGTCACACAGACCTCGCAGGCCTCCTGGGCAATCACATGGCTCAACCTTGGCACGAGCCTACGTAAGCTCGGCCAGCTCGATGAGGCACAGGAGGCGTATGTCAAGGTATTAGAGATCGACTCTCGCAGCGCACCAGCACTGGGCTTCTTAGGACTAGTGTATCACCTCATGGACCGATTGGAGGAAGCTATCATCAAATACCACGAGGTACGGCTGCCTTCCTGATTTTGATTTTGCTTGCTTCGTCTATCACCGTCTATCTCCTTTTGGTCATGACGCTTTTCAAAGTGGGTCTCACTGACTCGCCGCCTCATCGGGGCTTTGATTTACAGGCTCTGTCGATCAACCCAATTAATGCGCATGTAGTCGAACTGCTCAACCTCGCGCTCGAAGCGAGCGCCGACGCTGGTCCGTTCTTGCGGCTCGGTGCTGCCTGCCGGAGTGAGGAGTGGGTAAGGCAGTTGCGCGCGCATGCAGCGCGCCAGGCACAGGTCAAGGCAGCGGCTCGGGATACAGAGAAGGAAAAGATAACGGAGTCGTCTTTGAGAGCGGTGTTCGGAGATGCGCAAGAGGGGGAGGCTGGGATGGCTCTCGGATAGGTTGTGTTTCGAGGTTACTAGCGTGTGCGTTATGCCATTGGCGCGAGGCTCCGATGATGACCGTGAATCGCGCGAAGGGAAAGGGTGCACGTTTATATACTCCCGTGCTACGCGATATGGACCGAGGCCATGGAGGCACTGAAGAAGAACGACGACCGAGACGCCGATGCGCTGAACGGCGGGATTGCAGATCAGATCCGAACCGAGGAAACCATTCCTCGGCTAGGGGGATTGACGATTTAGATAGATATGACTTAGCCGGGTTAAGCCGAGGAACGAAATCGTCGATCGGTGTTGTTATTGTTGCTTGCCCCTTTCACATAAAAGGAGTGGAGCCATATCGTCGGAGCGATTACTGGGGAGCGCCGTTCCGAATCACCAGACTCTGTCTATCCCTAAAAGAGCGACTACTGTACTGTCACTTTTTGTGCTGCTTCCAGAAAAACATATGTTTCTAGATTCTCGGTTGGGTGCGGCGCATGCAGTGGGGGGTAACGGTAACGGCGAGGCGAGGGGGCAGCCAGCCCCTCTAGCCGCATTCAGTTTCTCGGGCTTCTTGGCACTGCCCCTGGCCTGTCACCACCAATATCCAGCAGTTGGTGAAAACGGTTTTCGATTTCATGAATGACATGAGTACGTCATTGATGTCCCACCATAAATAGTATCATCATTGCGGCTACACGACCATGTATGAGAGGAAGGGGCAAGTCCCCACTGACCGTAGTACTGTAATGTCCGAGGATTTCCATTTATTTTTTCTATGTCCTTTCATTTGTTTTCTCTTTTCGCTTGTCGGTTTTCAGTTCGAAACGAAACGTGAATGACAAGTGATTGCAAACGTGCACCACTGACGTCCGTATACACACATCAGGAGAGCCCAGACCCACATGGGTGAGGTCTAGCAGAGAAGAACACACGTTTCTTCGTGATCGGACGATGCCCGACCAACGGGGGGGTTTGGAGAGCATGGATAGGGAAGGTAATTAACTATCCTAACTTGTATTGCGGTACTATATATCACTCCCGAACTTCTGTGACACTCCATATGGCTGTATTCGCCTTCACTTGCGGTGATTAGTGAACTGCCTGATCCCTTATCTTTACTTCTATTTTTGGCACAAGTACGCTGGCTTGACCTAACGCACATACGGTAGGCGACAGCACCCGCGATGGGCTGGCGGGATATTATTGTGAGCACAGCCTAATGCACAGGGCATGGGAGCTCGTGTGCGAGGCGGCGGCCGAACAGATCATGAATGGCCAGCGATAGCTTTCTTCACGAGTCACGACTTGGAGGGTCGTACCGCTGCTTTAGATAACGATATTTGCGAAGAGAATACAGCGCGATTGTTTCTAGCACTTCATATCAATGATGATGGGGGGGACCCAGCAAGTTGCTTGTATATACGATGAGCCCTGTACGCACCTTTCCTGATGTACTCCCCGAATCCCAAGGCCTGTTCAATCTCCGCGGGGTTCGTGAGGCCACGGTTCTCTAAATACCCAGGTAGAACCCAATTGTGAGAGAGATAGTTGTGTGAGCCCTAAAAATACTCATTTCGTGAATCGATGATGATTGACGAACTCTCGAACATGCGTCGCATGCGACCATTGAAATCGTAACTGCGTTTGCCGGAGGCTGTGATGAGCTCCTTATGCGATGGGGATCTCTAGGCGCACGCTTACTTGGGATCGGGATAGTCTCGGCCGAGGCGGTGTAGTTCCTTGTAAAGTGCAAGGACACGGTGCCGAGTTGAAGACATGAGAGTGCCTCGGACACGTCAAGTAGACGGGCTTTACAGCCCACGGGCGGATGCGGTTTCTAATTATCGCACGTGCGATGCATTGGAAGCGGCGGCCTTGGATCAATATTCAGCGATATTCAGCCACCGTCCAATGACGTGCTTCACGTGAGTGCCTCAACATCTGTCCAAAGGCTTAAACTAGCGAACCTACAGCGCCCCCATCTCTCAATCGTTCTATTTTTCTCACATAATTGCTGCCGGACGACTTTGAAACCAAGATCTGCGTTGAGCCGGCACGCACATGGGAGTCATGGTGCTTGGAGGGCACCACCGTGTATACGAATGCACCCGGGCGCTCCCACTTGCCGGCACACTGATCATGTGGTCAATTTTCATTTGAACCGCTTTAGTTCGAGCTGTCTACTTTCATTGTGCCACAGAAGCACATGTGTGTTACAAGCAGTGCCTGTGCGCATGGGGTTATTTGGTACACCCCTAGATTTTCTTGGGCTGCAACATGAATTGATTTGACATTAGACTAATGTCGAAGGGCACAGGGCACATAGGGAAAAAAAAAGAACCAGTGACAAGTGGAGTCACTCCAACCAGAAGTAGTCCAGATTGGCCCTTGGGTAGGAGGTTCCGGCATAGGAAGAAGGCTCGGGAAATCTTAGAGACCGTGTCTAAGGGCACCTTCGTAATCGGAGCGTGCATCTTGGTAAAAGGAATAGATCCACGCTACCTCCTCAAACGTGGATCATTTTCTTTCCAGGTTGGAATTGAGTGACAGAGAAGGTGTGGTTGCATCTGAGTTGATAGGGGGAGGGGGGAGATTACTGTAACGAGCCAAGGTACTGGATGGGTGAAGCGGATCTTGAAAGAGCCGAGATCTCATTACGCCTGTAATACTGTACAGTAGCGGACTTGGCAAAGGAGTTATCAAAGTGGCTGAGGGAGTAGCGAGTGGAGGCCGGTAAATTGGCCCGGGAAACGTAATTTGATTGGGTTACTCACAAACGTGCGAGGAACGGCTCAGGTTCGACGTACCTCCTCTCCCAAAGATATAAGGACCAGTTCTCACAGGTGCAATGCCACTACTGCATCTCCTTAAGCAGAGTTTCAGCCCTTTCGCGTATCATCTTGATGGCAGAAATTCGCCCCGCCGCCGAAAAGGATGCTGGCTCTCTTCAGAGCTCTGTTGCCGCCGTTCCCCGTGGCGCTGCTGTCCGTGAGCTAGATGAACGCAGGAGAAGTGCTCTCAGAGAAGTTGACGAGGCCGCTTTCTCGTTAGCTTTTTTTTTTTACATTTTTTTCTCTTCTATTGAACCCCTATTCTTTTTACAGGTGGTTCCACGTCAAGGTCTGTATCGTCGCAGGCGTCGGCTTCTTTACCGATGCGTGAGTCTTCTATAGCTATTTGTGTCTTTATCGTCCCCCTAAACGCGTGATCAACTAGATACGACATTTTTGCTATCAACATCGCTTCGCAAATGTTGGGATATGTATACGGGAAGGGACACACCTTGAACACTAATCAGGATCTTGGCGTCAAGGTCGCCACCCCAGTCGGCACCCTTGTTGGTCAGCTACTCTTTGGTTGGCTCGCCGATGTCGTTGGCCGTAAGCGAATGTGTACGTTTATCCTATTTCAGATATCACAGATGTGCTCGTCCTCACTCGTGGCTCTAGACGGCATCGAGCTTATGATTATCATCATCGCCACGTTTGGTCAAGCGATCAGCGGGACTGGTCCCACCGTTGGTATCATTGGTGCTCTTATCGTCTGGCGCTTTATTATGGGCGTCGGCATTGGCGGCGATTACCCATTGAGTGCTGTCATCTCCTCCGAATTTGCTGCTACGAGGAGCCGAGGTCGTCTCATGACAGCCGTCTTCGCAAACCAGGGCTGGGGCAACTTCTGTCAGTTCATTCGTCTATCCGCAGTGTACCCAGCTTAACCACCTGTAATCTCTAGGTGCTGCTCTTGTCTCGCTCATTGTCGTTTCCGCATACAAAGATGAAATCATTCACGACAACTTTGCCAACCTCAAACATGTCGACTACTGCTGGCGATTGCTCATTGGGTTGGGTTGCGTGCCTGGTGCAATTGCCCTTTACTTCCGGCTCACCATTCCCGAAACACCTCGTTTCACTATGGATGTTGAACGTAATGTCAGGCAGGCCGCTCAAGATATTGAGAACGTTATCTCAACTGGAGGTTTCTACATTGACCCCGATGCGGTTGTCCAACGCGTAGAAGCGCCTAAGGCGACCCGCCGTGACTTCATTGGTTACTTTAGCAGGCCGGAGAACTTCAAGATCCTCTTCGGTACCGCGTATTCCTGGTTCGCTCTTGATGTAAGTGGTCTTGTCTTATTCCCTTGTTGCTCTCCTTGACATACGTGAGTACAGATTGCTTTCTATGGCCTTGGTCTGAATTCTTCCATTGTCCTGAAAACCATTGGTTTCGGTACATCTCCCAAGCCAGGTTCGCTTGGCGTATATCAGTCTCTTCGCAATATTTCTGTCGGGAACATCATTCTGGCTGTCGGCGGTCTTATCCCGGGTTACTGGGTGGCATTCCTTTTCATCGATTCCTGGGGACGTAAACCTATTCAACTGATGGGTTTCATCCTCCTCACCGCTATCTTCATCGTCATGGGTATGTGCCTACCCCTTCTTCGTCCGGGGCATTTTTAAACAGGTTTCCCTATGTCAGGCTTTGGATATAATAAATTAAACTCGACTTCTGCCGGCCGCAAGTGGTTCGTCTTCCTTTATTGCCTCGCCAACTTCTTCCAGAACTTTGGGCCCAACACTACCACCTTCATCGTGCCTGGTGAAGTTTTCCCAACCCGTTACCGGTCCACGGCACACGGAATCTCTGCCGCAAGCGGTAAGCTTGGCGCCGTCGTTGCACAGGTCGGTTTCGCTCGCCTGAGGAATATTCACGGTACAAACAAGTTCATCAATCACATGTACGTCCCCCCTTCCCTCACCAGGGGCTTCGTAGGATTGACATCTGATATCTGCTTGTTACAGCCTTGAAATTTTTGCCTTTTTCATGATGACTGGGATTTTCTCCACCCTGCTTATCCCGGAAACTAAGGGAAAGACCCTGGAAGAGTTGTCAAACGAACCCCAGGAAGGATTCGTGAGGGGTGTGTATCTTCCCACTCCAGTTCGGTGCAGCGCTCTCAAACAAATTCTATCCACCCGTAGGTATTCACGAGGTCCATGTCAACAAGGAGGGTATTCTCGAGTGATGACGCAACGCTGCGACTTATGGATGCTACATCCGATTCCAGGAGAATTCTTGCGATTCGTTTCTCTTGATGATTGCTATTCTCATGACACATGCAGTCTGGTATATTTATAAACTACTTTTGTTTTCTGTAGTCCAATTTTTTGCGTAATAGAACCACGAGGTTTTAAGCTAATTAAGTCACGTGTTCGGACGTGCTAGGTTCGGGTGCGCCGCGCCGGATTACCAGCAACAAGGGACAACAACAGCTTTCGGACATTTGGAGACTGAGCCCGAGTCGGAGCTTTCAGTGCTAGTGGTGTCCTCGGGGGAGGTATTGGTCTACGGTCAACTCCCTCATAACCCGTACGCCCCAAACCCATATTCCCTTATATCCGATAGCCTTGTGACCCACTGAATCCATAAATCCACCTAAGCTGCTTCAGCCAGCCCCTCATAGACTCATAGCCCACTCAGCTCCCTTATAGCCCACAATCTCTTAGTCCATGAGCTGGATATCCATTGAGTAGTACGGGTTGTGAGGGAATCGACTGTAGCAGGGCGCACGAGTTACGCCCATTATTTTTCGGTGCGTTTGAATGCACATCCTGCAGAATATTCCACATCCACCTGCGAAGTGATATTTGCTGCAGCTGTACTATAGATGTCACGTTGTCATGGATGGCATTTCCTTCTGCTTATCCATATTGGCTTTGCCTTGGTTCATAATTTAAAATGAACATGGCATAGTGCGTACCAACCCCGGACTGTTGTTACCCTCTTTCTCTTTCATTACGTCATGCGATATGTCCAGGGTCGTCGCAGAAACAGGGCCACATCTCCTTGAGCCGTTTTGGCCCCCCAAAAAGGCGGATGAAATAGTCCGATGACCATTATATGATTATGTACTTAGGAAGTCCATTTGCGCCCCTGTCCGATCGCCTGATCCACCTGTGACCCTGCACCCACCAGCAGTTGGCGACATTTAGCGAACGTGGGAACCGTCCGTATAAGGCAGGTTCCAACGCCTTGGCGTTTC